>CABEEJ010001219.1:110175-139589 GCA_901482245.1 Timema douglasi
CCCCCCTCCCCCGAATAAGAACATGTGGTTTTTGAATTTCAGTCTGTCGGTCTGTACCTCCGACTAGAGCCTAAATCATTTTACCAATCGGACTAAAACTTGGTATCTAGGGTTTTCATAGGGTTGCCCTGAGGGATATTTGGAAATGTATATCCAACCCTAAAATTAAGGGTAGTTTAATGAAGGGCAAAAAGAAAAATGTCGATTTTATCAAAATCGGCTCTAACGATTTTGATAAAATTTCATTTCAAAACATTTATAAATATTCTAAAAAAATGGCTACTCTCAATATTTTGGCAAAATTACTTTAAGGGCTCCAGTCTGATGCATAAATTCCCCCTTTTTTTTATCATATCTCCGAAATTATTAGAGATATGAAATTGCTTATCACTGCAAATATGTAGATATATTTATAATACAAATATTTTAATCGAAGCATATTTTTATAAAACCGATAATTTTCAAACACTAAAGATAAAGTACTTCAACCGTAAAAAAAAATCTAACTGGAAACATTGATGGATGTCGACATCTCATGACCCCCTGAACCCTAAAATATAGCCTTTGAAATGCCGTCTGTCTGTGTGTCTTTTTAACCCCGAAATTAAGAGTAGTTTAGTAAAAAGTAAAAGGAGAAACAATCGATTTTCTCAAAATCGGCTCTAACGATTTTGATTAAAATTCGTATCTAGATGTTGATAAAGATTATAAATAACTGTCTCTTGTCAATTTCCCATGAAAATTACTTTTAAGGTGCTTTACAGAAGTGAAAATTTCCGTATCTCCACAACTATTTGAGATATTAAATAACTTATCATTGCAAAAATGTAGTACTATTAAAAATAAAAAACATTATATGAAATATATTTTTTAAAACCAACCATTTCTGAGATATTGGCAAAAATATTAATTCAATTTTTTGAGCTCTAGTTGCACAAAGCTACTACTTAAGGTAATTCTCTAATGCCATAGAGTAAGAAATGAGCAAGTCTCTCAAAAAGTCTATGCTCTCTTTCTTTCAACCTCTTAGGGGAAATGTTTGTACAACAATGATATATCTATATCATTTTAGATTTAATAGTCAATATTTATCTATTTTATTGATCAAGATTTATAAATGAGGAATTTAATAGCAATGAAATAACCCTAAGATGTGCAACCCCTAATAAAATGTCAAAATTTTAAACCGGAAGTCGACATTTTAATATGAAGTGTTGACCCTTGAGGACCCAATATTATTATTTTTACTTTCTCGCTACCTTACAAGTAGAGCAAGTGTTGTGATCGTCAAAAAAAATTGAACTCAAAATTTTGATAGATTTTGACATCTCATTACTCCCTGAACCCCAAACAGTGGTTCTCGCAATGCTGTCTGTCAGTCAGTACCTCGTGCTAGAGCCGAAATTATTTTACTGATTGGGATAAAACTCGGTATATAGGCTTTTCATAGGTTTACCGAGAGGAGTTTTTGGAATTGGATACCCGACCCTAAGATTAAAGGTAATTTCCTTAAGGCAGAAAAGAGAAAAAACAGATTTTATCAACAATATTACAAACCAAATGGCTACTTTCAACCTTTTGTCAAAATTACTTTAAGGGTTCCAGTCTGGTGCATAAATCCTAATTTTTAATTTTATCTCCGTAAGGCTTTGAGATATGAATATTACTTACCATTGCATACATTTGGATCTATTTACAATAAACATCTTTTACTTGAATTATTTTTTTTATAAAACCAAAAATTTTCCAGCTATACACAAATATAAATTTATTTTAAATTTGCCAACACTTTAAGGTAAAGTATTACATCTGTCAAAAAAAAAATTAGCCAGAGATGTTGATGGATGTAGAAATTTCATGACCCCCTGAACCCTAAAAAGTGGTTTTTGCAACATCGTCTGTCTGTGCGTCTGCCTAACCTTAAAATTAATAGCAGTTTACTAAAGGGTAAAAAGATAAAAATTCCATAGTTCTTAAAATCGGCTAAAACGATTTTATTTTTTTCATTTTAGACTCAATAGTCAATAATTACCAATTTTATTGGTCAAAATTTATAAAAGAGAAATTTAATAGCAATGCGATAACCCATAGTAAAATGACAACAAATTTTAACCGGAAGTCAAAATTTTAATATGAAGGGTTGACCCTTGGGGACCTAATATCGATATTTTTTATTGGTCCAAATATACAAATGAAGACGTTAAGTCTTTAAAAATAAAATTATGAAATTTAAAACCAGGAGTTAAAAAATGTTTTATATATGTATAGCGCAATTTTTTCTCGGGTTTGCTAGTGTATATTATATTAGGAATTTTGAGTAGGTATTTCCAATTTTTAAACAGTAGAGCGAGAAAGTCCGTGTGGAGTTCTGTATCATTTATTTTTAGAGGGAATTCTCATTTTTCCAGAAAATTGAGAATAAACTTTTGTTTTTTAATTTTTTTTGTGTTAGGTCATGTCATGTCCTTGGATTTTAGAACAAGCTAATGAAACTTTGGTGGAAAAATTCAGTCGTTATCCTGTCCAATATTTCCAGGGAAGAGTGACAATGAATCCTTGGGTAGGTCAAACAAAGACTAGTATTTTTTTTTTTGCTGTCTAATGGGAGGTTAATTTGACAATATTATTATGGAAAAACTAATGTTGATCTCAGTTTCTGTCTTGTATATCCTACATGGACAGTAAAAGAAGATATTTTTGGTGGGAAGTAGGCAATGGAGGTGCACCTAGTACCTACTTAGTAGAGGTCTAAGAAAATTGGTGTGGAATTGTTGTCTCAGGTCATTTTTTTCTCAGTGAGCAGTGTAGTTATGATGCTGTTATACTGAACTCTCAAGATTCTACACTGTATTAATTCACTAGTTTTTAGGCCTGTCTATGACAGGTTGATTACTATACTGACCAACCGTAGAAACCTAACCCTCAATTTATAAGCGTGTGCAATGCTTTGATTGTAAAAAAATATATTTCTGTTGTAATAGTGGAAAGAGTGAGAGTGAAGTAAATTCATTCTATTTTTATTAAACGAATTATAAAATTGTATACGAAAATGCTATGTACAAATAGCCATGGCTGAAAATGGGCTTGAGCAGATAGTTATCAACCATGTCCAAGGTTTGACCTTGTAGCTAAATAATAGCAGTAGAGAACATCAGTTTAACTGGGAACTGTCTCTAAGTTTTTATTATGCATTCAATATCAAACACATGCTTCTGAAAACTTTTTCATCCTTGTTATTGTCAGACGTATCTTGGGTGATCTATGGAAGGTGATGTGGAGAATTCCTCTATTTAAGGTCTTCCCACTTTCGCCTTGAAGGATCAGTATGTTTTGTAGATCTCGAGGAGCCAAATTATCACAATCAAAACATGAAGAAATATGACATCCACGTTTTCTGGCAAAGTTCTCTGTGAAGATATCAAAGAAAGTTGCTCAAAGCTTCATATGTTTGGCCGATAAACAAAAAAACAAAACAAATGAAGGAAAAGATCTGCAAAGCTCGGGCGGGAAACAGTAAACTTAAAAAGCAAACCTTATAGTTTCATTTACTTGCATAGTTTTGTTTTTTATGTATATGTAGTTTCATTTTTCATGTGGAATTTAAGTGTGCCTTAAAATAAGGCAAACTTATCCTTTAAAACATATATAAAAATACAATTAATAAAGAATATATATCTAAAATATATATTTTTACATACTTTTGACTTATATCACAACAAGCCATAAGTTTGAGATAAATTCTTACTCCATGGTCAAAAGGATGGTGCACGGCTCTTTATGTTAAACAAAAATCGCAGGTGCTAGTGAGGGTTATGTTAACAATTATTTTAAATGTGTGATTCATAATAAAGTGAATCATGTAACACACTCAAAGATGTAAACATTATAATCTGTAGTGTGTTTTTAAGATCTTTCAAATAAACTGAAAATTCTATTTCAAGCTTAATTAAAAAGATGTATTCAAAAATAGTTTTGCAATAATCTGGTCATCCACCAAAATAAAGATTAAACTGTAAATATGTTAAGTGTCAAAAATTATTATATCGGATAACTAACCTCAACCCATAGTTACACTATATTTCTATAATAAATTAGGAATAATCGGTGTAAAATTATTGATGAATTCTAGTAAATAGATACAAGTATATTAAGAATGAATTACCACTTTTGCTTTTAGGGTGCCAATAAATTAACCAAGAAACTAACTCTTTAAACAAGATAATGAATTGGTTATTTCAAATAAATAATGAGTGTAATTGTTGTCTCACCAGTCCTTGATTTATGAAGTATTCAAATAGATAAACTCCACCAAGGGGCAGCATGAACTTAAACAACATAGGAATACTTTTCAGCTTCGTTTTAAGACTCATATGTGATTTATTAGTTTGCATTTCTTCTAGAATTGCTGGCCTACAAATTGAAGTGGTCACATTGGGTGGAACTGGACACACTGTTGGATTCATTCTTCTTCCTTTTAATAACCTATGATCATTAGGGTTCTGCAGCAGCCCCCAGAAACTAGAAAAAGTATATTTGTTAAGATAATTGTATGAAACTTATTTAGTTCATATTATTGAGACACAACAATTTTTGAATTAAATCTGCTGGCCTCAATATAAGACAACACTTAACTTTGTTATTATTACATTAGTCACAAACACTTGCAATTAATAGTGACTTTAAGATTATAGCTTTGTTACATAAGGGAATAGGATAAGTAAGAGTGAGTGTTAAGCATTTAAGCATTTCTTGAGAAATCACAATAATTATGAAAAACCAGTTCAATACAACTTGTCAGAATTAAGTCATATAAGTAAGTGTTGGGAGTGTTAGCTAATAAGTTAATTATTATTTAAAATTGAATTAAACTCACCAAGTGTTATGTATCAATAATAAATTTAAAAACAAATATGTTAGTTGTAAAATGATTATTAATAGTCATTCAAAAATTAATACATAGATACCAAGAGAAAAATTGACAAAATATTCAATAGGTAGTTTTGATAATTATATTACTTGTCAATGGTTTGATATCCTCCCTTTTCTTTACTTAACAATATATGTACCTATCGCATTCTTTCTCTCCCCCAAGGACCACCATTACTCTTTCTTGCACCCCCCTCCAATCCGTTCATCCCCTCAAAGCTAGGGATTCTGACCCTACCGTCTCTCTATTTGTGGCCGCTCGGCTAGAAACTGACAGCACACAACTAGCCACCCCTTTCGGGACAGCTCAGCCACGAGAATACACTATCCAAACTACCAGACAGGGAGTATAAAGAAAGCGACTAGCCACCCCAAATATCAGAAGTTGACCAGCCATGCACTGGACAACACCCTTTCAAGGAAACTAAACCGTTCTTTTAAAATAAAGGTGTTTTCATTGAGTAAATTTTCTATGGGCTCGCATGCCGAGCTATCTCCTTATTTCCATTCTCTAGCTCATTGCGGTTTCACACACCAAGCCACCTCTCTATTTCATCCTTATAGTTTATCATGGTGTCACACGTTGAGCTCTCTCCTTATCGCCATCCTCTATATCACCGCGGTCTAACACACCAATATATCTCCTTATTTCCTTCCTCTAGCATATTGTGGTCTCACAAGCTAAGCTATCTCCTTAGTTCCTTCCCCTATATCCTCGTGGTTTCACCTGCCAAGCCATCTCTTGACCATTGTTATGATGGGATACATCTATCACATCAATAAAGACGGAATGGAGTAACTATCAAGCTTTAATCAACATGAGGCGTAAAAGGATAAAATATAAAAACTACATTTATGGATATCTTCAAAGTTTTAAATGTTTCACATGTCTAATGGTGGTTTTATAAATTGTGTTGAAAATTTCATAGCTGTTTGCAAATCTACACTAATGTGAATAATATAGAATACATCTGATATAATTTTCTTGAATGCAATCATTTCAATTCTTTTCAATGATAGATAGAAGAACATCAGTACTTTGTTAAAATTTACTTAACAATAATGGTGACATAGAACAAATTTTAAAGGAATCTTTAATTACTAAGAGTATGTATGTGCATATCAATGAATTTCCAATGCAAAAAAATATATATATATATATATATATATATAATGGTGATTTTATAATGGAATACACCAACTTAAAATAATTTCCAGCTTGAGAATATTGAAACTTTAATTTATGATGCCACATTCTCTAACATTTTGTGAATCTTTTTGTAATACTACATAGAATTCCTTTTAAAGTTTTCACACATAGTAAGATATAAATATATATTTTTTAAGTTCTCTTAAGATGTAAAAATGTCAAAAAACAAATCATTATAGATTCTAACATATTGTAACAAGATTAGTGTTTAACAGTGGGACCAGCGTGCTATCATTGTTTACCCTGGCTGCACTCCTTGTTCTCTCTGTCTCCCTCCTTGTCTAGCAGGTAGGCAGCGACCTTCTTATTTGCCGATGGGGTGCGGGGGCAGGACGGAGACACGTCTGGAGGAGGGGTCTGGATCCTTTTTATTCTGGTCTTTTAATTCTAGAAATGGAGGATTCCAGACCCTTAGCTGTCACCACCTCTATACCTCTATATATACACGCTCAGCGATAGCCGTGGGTACTCAGTTCTTGGTTCTCGGCTAATGAGTCCAGGAGTCCCCAGTGCGAGTGTGTGGACTGATGTGTACATTGTGGGGACCGGCATGTCGAGTGTGCGAGCCAGTGAGACCAGCAAGCAGGTCGGCGCATCCGCGGGTGGGTCAGCGAGTCCGGCGTTTGTGTATAGCGGGTCACCGCCGTATATCGTGTGTGGGACTAGTGACATTTGTTGTTATTGTGGAATACCATGTTAATGAACATTTTTGTGACTTTTTTTTTAATATTTGAATAGTTGTTAGGGGTTTTATAGTTGTTAATTTGTTTATTCAATTTATTTACATCTCTATGTGTTCTATTAGTTTATTAAGTTACAGACTTGATTAAGACTCTTTTAATTTTACTTAATGACTTGTTTAGTTATAATTAATTTAGATATATAGTTAATCAGTGTGTGTATGTATGTGGTAATTTTAATAATTAAAGCCTTGAATATTCCGTGGGCATTTTCATTCGTGTTTGGTCGGCAGCATACCCCAATATCTCTAAAAGAACTCGTGGTTCACACGTTCAAGTGTGAACGGCCTGTGACCCTCCCAGGTCACGTGCGCCCCACATTACAATATTATTCAACATATGAAAATACACCCCATTTCCAGTTAATAATTTAACATTACATTATTTTCATATCATATCTTCTTCCTAACTTACTGCCAGGCCCCTATTAATCCTGATCCTCTTTAAAAAAATATATTTTGGCTCAACTTCTAACCCTACTCTACCTTTAGTTCTCCCACTGAAATGTGTTGCCTGGATTACAAATCAACTTTTCCTTTTACTTAATCTGCTCCCAGAAATGTGTAGGCCAGAGTTCATTTGTTTTCTCAAACACTAGCCCTACTCTACCTTTAGTTCTACCCCTGAAATGTGTTGCCTAAATTACAAACCCATTTTTCCTTTTACTCAATCTGCTACCAGAAACATGTGGGCAAGAGTTCATATTAATAAGTTCCATTGTAACTTTTAAGAAAATCATTTGTAGTGTCATAATCCTTTACGACCCCAAATCACTAAATTTACTGGTAATTTTACTATTGTATAAATGCACTTTTTATTTAAAGACTCACGAGAAAGCCATAAGCGCAGGTATAACTAGCATGATGAGAAGAGATTTGGATGGGCTTAGACCGAGGGAGGTTAAGCCAGCATAGGAGCTTGCCCCAAGTATTCCAGCACCTCCTGTTCCTGATGACCATGTTGACACCACATTTCTGTAATTTTTAGTAGAATATTTAATGTATGATTCCGTACCACACCATGGCTTGTTGTCAGAATAAACAGAGTTTGTTTAAAATATCTTAGTGAATTGTTCTTACTGTAGAACATTTATTGACCAAGTGTCAAACAAATCACATTTCCATGTAAGGTAAAGAAAGAAGAGCCTATGTAAGATTCATCAAATGAGAATCAAGTGGGCGAAAACATTTCACAGGTACAGTTTTAACAAACTACGCATACTCTGACAAACCTCCATGACACATCACTGGTAAGATTATATATGAATATATTTGACAACCAACTAAGATCTATACTATTATTTATTTTAAATCTATCATAGTAAATTAATAAAATAAATTAATCTATTATGGAATTATATTAGCAATGGACAACAGGTAGTTAAAATTACTTGCATGTTTAGGTTTTTGTCTAATTTTAAACACTGTTAATAATAAAACATTAATAGCTAAGTTATGGTAACATTTCAATTATTTTTTAATTCACTCTACTAAAGGAACTTTTATCAATCCAAACAGCAACAATTGGTTTTGATTGGTAATGCTTTAATTCAGGCTGGTACTGATTGGGAGTACCACCAAGTTTGATTCTAATATGGTTTTTGCCAATGGTAATTAACTATATACCAAATTGTCTAGCACAAAATAAACAACAGCTACATGCAGATTTTTAAAAGATACCCATTTTCGCTAGCATTTGATTTAAATCATGCAATCACATTGCTAACCTCTGAAACATTAATGATGCAATGCAGAGATCAACTAGCAGAAATGGTCTTATTATTAATCATAAATATTCGATTGGTTAATGCAAATCAAGATTTTATTTTATTTTGCTAAATATTCACGTTTTCAAACCTTAACCTTTCATCCTTTCAATAGCATTGAAAAGATAAGTCCAAAGTTACTGATGAATATTATTTTAATAAACTTATGTTTTATGTATGAAATCTCATTAGAATTTACATGATCAGAAGAAAAGAAACATAGTATACCGGTGTGTGTGTGTGTGTGTAAATTAGATTTTGTTTTATATATATGAACATTTTCTGATTATAAAACAAAACATATTTAGCTGCTTCCCTTTCATGAATGAACCCAATCATATTTGGTGGAAAGATCTCTTTGTTAGCAACAACTTTCTGAAAGGACATACAACCTGTCATTTTATTCTCTAACTTAGTATAATTCTGGTAGAAAATATATCTAGTAGGGAGCCTACATGGCACCATTCAGATTTATTATCTATAAAACAAAGAAGCATAATTAATATTATTTATACAAAGTTGAGATGGGAACATTTATACTCAGTACTGTTTCCAGTCTGTGGCAGTTTTTTATTTAAGTAATGTTTTCCACTACCAGTTTTTTAGGCCTGTCGTAGCTTCATATGCCTTATAATCTCACTTAAAACTAGGACAGGCGCAACATCTTGTTCGGCCGTTCATCACTGTGAAAGGGTAAACTCACATTTCAATGATAAACTTTTTGGCCATGCCGAGAATTGAACCTGGGACCCTTAGTTCAGTAGAAAGACATACTACCAACTAAGCTAAGGTGTCAGATAGATGAGAAAATCTTAGTGATTATAAGCTTATATTAAAAATCAATACTCTTACTTATCAAAAAATGTGCTGTAGGATAGTAGTGTAACTTCTCCTAGCCCTGATCCAAGAGATGTGCTGACAACACCTAACAAAGCCATCCAATCTGCAGTGGCAAAGGCGACCAACACAAATCCTCCTGCTTCTAACAACACCACAAGCAATATACGTGCACTGAAAAACCATAATAAAATAAATCGCATGGAAAAAAATTAAAGTAGGAATGGATAGATTCAGTTGATGCTTCTGGGTTTCTTTTAGAATTTTCCTGTGCCCTTTTAAGGCCCTAAGCCAGTATTCCAAACACACACACATTTAAGTGAAGTGGAATGGCTACTAGTTTAGTGTACCTAGTTGGAATACTGGCTGGTGACATCAAACGGGGGAAAGCAGTCTAAAAAATGTATGTAATGATGGGCTGATAAAAAAAAATCTACTCAGAACTTCTACTGTCCAAAAATGTAACAAAAAAAGTGGCATGAACATGTTTTTATACTCAATAAAGAGTTTGGATATTGAGTGAAACGGGATTGTAATTTAGAACGACTATTAGACATCAGGGTGATTTTATAAATCCAAGCTCTAGATTTTTTTTTTATTGTGATACTAACAATTGAAAGTAATTTTTAGTAAATATTATCCCTCAAATACAGGGTTGATACTACATTAATGTCCTAAAAAGGAAAAGAGTTACTATACTAAGCAAAAAAGCAACCAAAGAAGTGACTAAAAAGTTAAAAAAAAAAATTAGCAGTTAGCTTTTTATATTAATGTCTGAAACATGTGTGACATATTAGGATAAAGCTTGGATTGTTTGAGGGAATTAGGTTCATAACAGTCTTGTTAATCTTAATTCTCATGACAGAAACATTTTCAATTATTGACAATAATAAAATATTTGCTACTAACTCCTAATCAAAATCAAATTTTAATTAATACATTCAACACAAGAGTATTAATGACTTAATCAAATGGTAGGGATGGAAAGTATTGGTAGTTGAAAAAACGCACCTGTATTATCATCAATCAAGAATGTGAAGGCTATTTTTGATTCCTTAAAAACTAAATAAGATCTTACTACAATCTTGATCAGCTCCTGCTTATTGGATGGAGAGCGTTTGGTGATGGTGGTGGTGAAAAGGATGATAGCTGTCACCGAGTTTGATGTAAAGGCTGAGATACAAGTAATAGTCAAACTATTGCATTTAAATTTAAAGAAAGGGATGACAGGGGAAAGGGAATCCTAAGGATTTTTGAAATGTTGTAGATTGGTTGGCCTTGGTTTTACCAGAATTAAGGCTAGTATTTTCAAAGAAATTGAGAAGTAGTGGTGGGAATATTGTTTGACAAAACTCTTAATTTCTTTGTTGGTTGGTCTGTGTTCAAAGTGAGAGCAGGCCTGGAAAATCCCACCCAATCCCCCATGACCATTAATAGTAATAACACTTTTGGATTTTAAACTTTTGACAATGACACAATGTATTAATAGATTTGTATTGTTTTGCACCAACAAGAAAAGTACTTGTATTATCTACATTTTGAGTTGTTAGTATCCTGCCAAAGTGGGTACATCAAGTGAATGCTTGAGTAGCACTGTGAAATTTAAAATGTTTGTAATATTTTGTACCACCACCTATTTTGAGTAATTAGCATGACTTCTAATTAATGATGTATCACATTTGAATTTTAAATCATTGTTTTGACCCAAAATATATAATTTGAGATTGTTTCTAGATTTTCAATTTTTAATTACAAAAAATGAATGGTTGTAATATATATTTGGAAGAAGGTACAGGAAAGGTGGGAGGAGTGTGAAACGCACAACGCAACTTCCCAAAAGAGAAAACCAAAAAACACAAAAGGGAGAAAAAGGAAATTGATAAAGGATGATAGGACACTTAGATAGGAACACGTAAAAAGAATAACATTAAGGATGGTTGTGAACAAATATTTGTATTGGTATGTCATTAGCAGAGACCGGATTTTGCCTAATTGTCTTTTTTTTCCCTTTATCGTAAAACATAGGCAGTTGAGATATCTATGTGTTTCATGTTATTACAAGAACAGTATGCTAATTTTATAGTGCCTCTAATTGCATATTCTGTTGGTTTTTGCCTATTTTATGAATAAGAGCCTTAGTTGTGCCTATTTCAGTTTTTTCCTCTGCAATATATTTTTTTTTGCTGAAAAAGAGTCTAGTTTATAGAAATGAAATTTTTTGTTTGAAAGGGAGGGGAACATGTGACTTGGCCTGACCTTAACAGACTGTGTTTAGAACATCATGCCCAACAATAAGGGGTATTGGGATGGGAGGGAGTTGAGGGATTAGAGGGGGTGGTGTAACGTGGTCCAACAGCCTTAGCCTGGCTGACGTGGGGATTAGAATAGTTTACCACTCGGTTTAACCATAATTATTTCATTACGTGATTGTGTCTTTTAGAATCAACTTCTCTCTTGGTGGGTTTGTTTACTGATTTTTTTTTGTAACACTTCTTGTGTTAACTGTGGTGGAAATGCCCAAGGGGAAAAAAAAAAGCAAAAGTACTTTATTTGTATTTGAAAAATAATTTTCTGTCAATTGTGTACCAAAGAGTTAAGTTTAATATCAATATCATTAAATGTAATTACAGGATTCAAAAATAGGTTTGCAATATTTGAAAAAGATTATCATTCCATTTATTAATTGCGTTAAAATAAACAACATTGGCTATCCATGTGTTTTTTCAATACAAGTGAACTACTTTTAAACTCTTTCATGGATTTAAGATGAATACTTCCTGATATATATTTTAACGGCTTTAGGGCTATTTCAGAATAGTAAATTATCGTTGGTAAAATTACAAATTATGTAAATTTTTTTCACATACTTTAGGTAAAATGTGACAAGAAATATCATTTAGACCAACACAAACAAAGAGCGATGCACTGCAATAGTTTATAAGAAAAAACTTGCAGGCAAATGTTAATTTCACAAGTTGTATTTCCTGACAATTGTGAACCATTTTACTCTGAATTGTGCGCTGCGATGGTAGCCGCGAATATACCATGGACGAATCTAAACAATCCCATTTTAAAAGGTTTCCTCACAAAAAATACCAACAGGCTGCTCCCCGATGAATCCACATTGAGGAAGAATTACTTACATCCCCAATACTTAGTCATAAGTTATTTGTTTGTTAATCTATTTATTTTTAAAATTTTAATTTAAAATATATTTAAAATTAATTAGAGATGTGCACTTTCATTTACTTAAATAATTATTTGTTTTGAATATTAGGGGGTTTTTTACTCTTTTTTCCAGACCATTGAGAAGATGAAAGAAGACATTGGAGATACTTACTTTTGGGCAAGTGTTGATGATACAACTGACCGTTGGGACATATACATAGCAAATATCGTAGTCGGTAAACTTGACTTCACAGGACCAATTTATCCGCACTTGATTGCCTTAAGAGTGCTTGAAGTCACTAACAGCTCGAAAATTGCCATAATTGTTCACGATTATCTGCGTAAGTTGAATTTATATAAGTGTTTATATTCAGAACTTTATTCTATGTAATTCTGTGAGACTAAATATGTATTTTATTGCTCTGTTACAGGAATGCTTTGGCCATCAGAAACCAACGACGAGAAATTTATGGTGTTGCTGACAGATAGCGGGGCATATATGTTAAAAGCTGGGGCAAATTTGAAGGTGTTCTACCCAAAACTAATTCAGGTTACCTGCCTAGCACACGCCGTTCACAGTCGCAGAACACATTCGTGCACAGTTCCTGAATATAAATGCTGTACTTTCATCAGCCAGAAAAGTATTTTTGAAAGCTCCTTTGTGCATAGCAGCATTTAGGTAAATCTTACTGAAAACACCTCTTTCACCACAATCCGTTCTAACATGTTGGGGTACCTGGTTACAAGCCGCAGTGCACTATGCTGACCAAAATTCAAAGGGTTCACATATATTTAAAAAAATATATATATTTATTCAGAGCTAAATACTTAAACATTTTTTTTTCTATAATTCTATTAAAGCTTGTTAATTTTGTTCAGAATTTAAATAATGAATTGATTCTCAATAATTTCAGGTAATTCAAACAGATGATGAAGAGGATGCTGTCAATAAGCGAGGCAAAGCTTGCTACATCTTCTAGCACTGTTTTGTCTGATTTGGCCTATGTACAGAGCTATTTGGGCAACCTTTATGGAGCTATCGTGTCACTGGAAGCCGGGGATCTGCCTTGAATAGAATCGGTGAAGATAATGCATACAATACAAGAAGGCGTGAAGCAAACCTCAGGACCTTTTGCCTCTTCAGTCGCAACAAAACTTGAACAAGTATTACAACAAAATCCTGAGTAGATAACAATGGGAGCAGTATCATACATCTTGGGAGGGCAAAGCACGCTATTGCAGGAGATAAGTTTAAACTCTTCAAAATTGTTAAATTTAAAATTTTGGCCCTAGAAATCCCTTGAAATCCTGTGAAGTTGAAAGAAGCTTTTCAAACCATAAAAATATTCTATCGGACCATAGAACAATTTTCACTACTAAAAATCTAGAAAAGTATATAGTGATTCAGAGCAATGTGAGTTGCGTGTAGATTACATGTAGTAAGTAGCTTGTAGCAAAATAAATTTTACATTGATTATTATGTGCCTATTTTTAAAGTGCCTATATCCTATACTTTTAGTGCCTATGAATCCGGTCCCTGGTCATTAGCTAGAAAGTATAAAATTCAAAAGTGATTGTAAGACATTAATTAGAATTCACCAATGCTAAAGAAGTAGTGATATAAAATCTTTACTTGGGTGTACAAAACAGCCTTGAACTATTCTACTTTCAAATATTTGTATTCAAAGTGGCAGGTCTGACACAGGTATTAGCTTGAAGACATCACTTTGATAATTTAACTATTCAGCGGGAAAAACTTATTATTGGTGGGACATAAAGATACAAAGTTTGTTTAAAAATAAGGAAATATCAAAAATTCAAAATTTAAGTGTTACCTAGATAGCTTGGAGTACCTCTTTGATATTCTAACTACTCAAAATGAGTGATGGTACAAATTATTTTTCTTAGTGGTTAATAATGATACAAAATTAATCAAAAACCATAGAAATGTTAAAAGTATAACATTTAAAAGATTGATTATACTTTAATAAGCCACAACCACCAATGGCAGACCCAGAAATTCAAATAATAATAGTATTAATAATAATAAATGTGTATAAAAATAAGGAAAGGGATTTGATTAATTGAGGATGATTTACAGATGGATGGCTGCTTATAATAAATAATTTAATAAGTTATTCTCAAACACATTTGTATGGTCAACAGATCATAATACAAGCATGGAATGTATAATATAACAAAACAATGATTATATTATTAACAAGAATCAAAAGAATAACCAGTGTTGACTAGTTTTTAAGCCGCACTCATTTATTAATGGTATTATTTTTCATTTAATTTTTAACTTTTTACTCACAATCTATGTAAGATAGGAATTTCAAAACAAATATATGTATTACAAAAAAATATTGACAACATATTGAATTTGGGTTTAGAATATTCACTTTAAATTTAGAATAGCACCTAAATTGGATCCCTGATATTTCTTTGACTGGCTTTGTAGGCATTAAAAAACCAAAACCAAAGCAATACAATATATATGTTTTTTGGTCGCTTACCGAGTCCAGTACTGGCTTGGTTCCATTGAGTGCAAGAAGTCAATATACAGGACTGGAGAAAACCAACATTTAAATGCACAATAACAAATGTCATTAACATAGACACTTGATTTCTTTAAATATGAATGAATTAGATGGTAATATTTAAAAAAAATAGGATATCTTCAAAGTTAAGCATTCACAAAATTTATGTTAAGAAAAATTTATCACTGTATCTATAAATAAAAATTATGAAAAATTAACAAATATCAAACAACTTGTTTTTAAAATAATACTCACTGAATACTAAAGGAAAAGAAGGGAGCCACAATTTTGATTATCAAACCAGGTAAGATATCTGCCAGTAAAATTTCCCCAGTGGATTTTGGATTACAATCACGACTAGTGTTGGCTTTAAGACCCATATTCTCTGAGGTTTCCCCCTGAAAATTTAAATCAATGGCAAATATAATGAATCCTGTTATTAATTATTATTATTATTATTATAGGTAAGCAGTGATTGTTTCTTTTATATGGTTATAGCTACAAGTAATACACCATAAAATCAAACAAAATAGTTTAATTCAAAGAAAATACCAAGAATCACATTTCCTAAGAAAATATTTTATTTTGATAATAATGGATTATATAAAAGATTAGTAAACTATTGGTATTTCAATGTCACTTTATAAACAATATTATTTTGTTGTGAAACACACTTTCTCTTTTTTAAATAAATTTTAAAATTCATAATCAAATTAAATGATAATATGATGCTCATCAGCATGACAATAAACTAAAATATATCCAATTTCCGTTTCGTGGGTCCCTAGCAGCCATGATATAGTGTCCTCAGGTTGCGGGAAGAGGATACGGACTTCAGATATTAAGGGTATAGTTCCCCAATTGGATTTCTTAGTTGAGACTATTTTGGGGGAGTCATAGGATAGTAAAGCTAGGAAAGAGATGAGGATGTGGACGGGGAATGTTGGGAGCTTATATAGGCTAGGAGCACTACAATCAATGATTGATGAAATACCTAAGTAAGCTTGGATTATATATTAGAGATATACAACTAGAGATGGCCAGAACAGATCATTTTTGGTAACGGTTCAAAGTGATTATGTTCACAATATGAGCCGTTCATTTAACCAGTTCAGTCATTCATGACCAACTGAAATACAACTTGTTAATCATTGTTCTTGACTGACCAAACTCCAACTTGTAGTTTGTCATTCGCAACTGACCGAATTCAGCTTGTAGCTCATTGCTCACAACCAACCAAACTCCAGCCTGGTGTTAATTGTTTGCGACCAACCTAGCAGCATGGCTTGCACTCCTTGCAGTTTGGTCGTTTACCAGTTTACAAGCTACACTGTGTGAGTTATTCTACGTGTATTAAATGTTAGATAGATAAAAGCCTGCCTTCAAAGGGACATTTTAATTGAATTAGTTATGTTCATGAATCAAATATAAAACTTCTAAAAGTATTATTACAGTATTAATTTCAAAATTGATGTGGTAAAATTAAAACTAAAGCAAAAAACCTAATTTAAATAAAATAAGACATATTCTTCATCACATATATCACATAAGAACATTTACAACAGCACAAGCTGTTCGATTAATTATAGTTTTAGAATATTTGAGTTTTGTAGGATGCAGCAGATATGCCTCTTATAGCCTTTATCCTAACAACTACCCACCATACCAGTATGGCTAATCATGCTTATTGTTTGAAGCTAGAGATGGGTGGAGATGAGAACATAGGAAATAGCAAACAATACAATTAATTCTCCTGTTTTTCTGCAACTGAGATTAGCCAGAAAATCTTGATTGTCTTGTGTTGTTTCATCTTGTAGTTCAATTTGAACTAGTTCACATCAAGGAGGTGAGCTAGTTCGACTCATTCAGCTAGAGGAACCATTCAGTTTAAGCCATTCTTTTGCGAACAACACATCTCTATATACAAGGGGTTAGATGGTCAGGAGATGGTAGGATAGAATAAGGCAGATACATTTTTTTTTATGAAGGAACAAACATGATAGTTTAGGCAGAGGCTTTCTAGTCTGCAGAAAGAGTATATTTGCATAAACGATAAGATGCCAAGCATAGTGGTAGAAAGGAGATGGCATAATACAGTCCATCACCAATGTGCATTGTCCAACAGAGGACAAAGATGACCTAGTAAAGGAGAGTTTCTTTGAGGAGTTAGAACACCTGTTTGACGAGTTTCCAAACTATCACATGAAAGCTGTGATACAGTGGACTCCAGTGGCGGCTCGTGACTTTTTTTCATGGGAGGGCACAAAATTGAAAACTAATAATAATTAATAAAAATATAAACTCACCTCTTATTTATTATATTTTGTAATGGAAGTCCATCCTCCTTTCTTTTATATTTGAGAATACCTCAATAACTTTGTTGTCGAAATCAGAAATTGAATTAATAAATTTCTTTTCGACTGATAGAACTGCTAAAGCATTTAGTCTGTCTTCCGTCATTGTACTCCTCAAGAAAGTCTTAATCCGTTTTAAGGTAGAAAAACACCTTTCACATTCACTTGTTGACATTGGTGTAGTACAAATAATGTCCAATAGTTTGAAACTTTCAGATAAAATCTCACGCAGGTTATTTTGTGAAATAAACACTAATAAAGATAGCACACCCTCAACTTCGCACATATCATCACGACTGTAAATTACATTCAATTCACTCTTTAATTTTATAGCGTTTAACATGGAATAGGATGCAACAGTTTCGTTAAACACATTTTGAGGAAAAGATTGTTGATAGTTTTTAAAAAAAAATGAATTGAATAATTTTGCTGCACTTAGGTGACTTTTAAAATCAAATCTATCCTTAATTTGGGTTAGAATAGTGTCACAAACTTCTTTTGCAGCAGTATTTCTACTATCTCCATCGTTGGATGAAGTTTTCTTTCTTTTTTCTTTGGGTTCTTCAACCTCGTCGGTACCATTTCTAATTTTTTTAATTTGTATCTCAAATTGTTCTATAGCTTTCTCCAAATATAAGCTATCAATGCCACGCATTTGAGTTTGATTAAAAAAAATGTCCACGTGTGGCATAATTAAATGAAATTGTTTCAGCCAATACATGAATTCTGAACTATTTAAGTGGTTCAGTAGGCCATTTGCTTCATTTAGGGTTTTCGAATCTACCTCATCAGAGTCTATGATTTTTTCTAAGCATTCCTTAAATGAGTCTTTGTAGTCAAATAAAGTATTGACTGTTCTGCTTTTAAAATTCCAGCGAGTTGGAACCGCTCGTGGTAACCTTTTCTTAACAATTTCGTCAAGGAACGCTGTTCTTTTAGGTGAACGGGAAAAAAATGAAGAGAACGCTTGTAAATTAGCGAAAAAGATCTTCACTTTTTTGTTACATTGCGCTCCTCGTTCCATAATTAGGTTAAATTGATGTGCATAGCAATGTACAAAATAGCCATTTGGATATATTTGTTTTATTAATGATTGAACACCATTATTTTTTCCACTCATAACGGCTGCACCATCATAACTTTGTGCAATTAATTTGTGTGATGGAATATTTAATTTAGTTTGAAGTTCTTCTAGTATGACTTTGGATAAAATTTGTGCTGTATATCCAGATGGTTTAATAAAAGACCAAAATCGTTCACAAATTTGCCCATCAAAAACGTATCTAATTATAATTACCATTTGTTGTTGATTGGAAAAATCAGTAGTTTCATCAGCTTCGACTGCAATAAAATTTGCTGAATTTATCTGGGTCTTTACTTCAGTTTGATAAACTTGAAACATTGAATCCAAAAGTTCATTTTGGATGGTTTTGGAGGTACCTTTAAATACATTTGATTCTTTCAAATGCAATGCAAGAGCAGAATCTAGCTCGGCTGCAAAATCAATTAAACCTAAGTAAATACCACGATTATCAGAAGTAACCCTCTCATCATGACCACGTAAAGCTAATTCAAAAGCCCCACAGAATTTAATACACATTATTAAGCGACGTAGAATGTATCTGTTGTTGTCAACGTTTTCATTGTGATTTTGTTTTTGTTGAACATACGCACTACTTAATTGCTCCCGAATATCTATTTTTCCCAACACATTGTAGTCCACTGCTGCATTTAAATGATTTAATGATAGCTCATGCTTCTTAGCTCTTTCTGATAAATGTTTTAAATCAGAAAAACCACCTTTAATCCATGTAGAAGATTCTTCCTTTGAAAGCAAACAAAAGAAACAAAATAATTTGTTAGTCACTTCACACCCGCACATCCACTTATATTTATCATAAATGTTTTTATTAAAATGTCTATGATAGGTACGTGATTTATTCGAGGAAGAACAGTCTATATTTAAAATTGGCATCGGCCTGCCTTTATTCTTAATTAAAAGCTTTTCATCAAAACTAATGTTATTATGAATAATGTACTGCACAGAATTAATTTCGGAATTCATTTTTTAAACACTTGAACCGTTGAACGAAGAACTAGAATAAATTAGTCAACAGTTATAGACATTCGCGCGCGATTGACTAGTGACATAGCACTTTGGTTAACTGTTCTTCAGTGATGGACTGAAAATGTGAAGCTTGACCTTGAACGGACTGACAAGTATTCCGCTACTTTACAGTGGATGGGGATGCGAGCAGCTAGAGAAAAAATGTGTCCTTTCTACGGCCAGTATTACACTATCCTATTTTTCTTCGATCAAAGACATAACACATTTCTTTGATCAAATATAATTTATGATAAAATATTTGATGCCGTCTTTGATAAAAGATGTGTTATCACACATCACATGTCTTTCAAAGTTTCTACAATTACAGTATTGTGTTATTTCTAAAATGAGCTATAAACATTTACGTCCATCACCCACACACCCGCTTAATCAATTTGTACAAAAATATTGTCCAATCTTCCCTCTCTTTTCTCTTAGTAATTTTTAAGCATTTAAACAAATTACAAAGCTATCCATTGACTAAGCGACACCAAGTTTTTCTAAATCATTAAAGTGATTATGTTATTAGCCTATTTTTTTAATTCTTAATATTGAATTTTATATTTAGGTGCTATTTTTTATTTATAAATAATTATTAAATATTTAATTTGAACTATTACATTTTTAAACACTAAAAATACATTTTGTTGAAAAGTGCCCCTAGGATATTTGCGCCCTAAATTCATTTCTATTATTAACTGTCTCTCGCACCCAGGTTAATCTTTCAGTTGCCATTTTCTTTGATAAAAGCCTAGAGTATGTTCTATAGCGTAAATCTTTGAACAATTATTTCCTTTGATAAAAGATATTGGACGATTTGTTAAAGTTTCATAACATTTCTTTAACAAAGAAATGTGACCGTGTAATACCACTCTCCCAGCGAGCCCTTGCCCTTCAGTGACGTGGATCTCCTACTCAAGACAAGACACCTCTATCTCCAAGCTTCTACTCGCAGGGGAACACTCAAATATTGCCCCACTTGAGAGTTGCGCAGACTGTTCTGAGCATCCCGTCCCTTCCCTCTCCTTCCTCTTGACCACCATGACTTGGGGAACATTCACTACTTTGCCCCGATCGGGAAGCTAGTTGCTTCGTTTGAAGGTTTTCGCTCAGGAATTTTAAATGTCATAATTATTTTAAGAAAAACTAGAAAAAACGTTTATTTAATTCAAATATTCCCCTTGTTTATATAGCTTAAATATTATTATTATAGCTTATAATTGTTTGTATGAATAACTTGGTGTTTAGGTGGGAGGGCACGTTCCCTTGTGCCCTTTAGGACGAGCCGCCACTGGTGGACTCCCGATTAGCCATCACCACCCACGGGACTGGAACATAGTTGGAACACAAAAAAGGTTGGATAGTATAAGGAGCAAAAGGAAAAAACCAACTAAAACCCAGAAAACAAGAAATATTATAGTTTTCTAAAATATAATGAAGTGTTTATCTTTTAAGACAACTTAACTAAGCCAACCTAACATAGCAAACACAATGTGTGAGTTATTCTACGTGCATTAAATGTGAGATAGCTTAAGGCTTGCCTTCAAAGGGACATTTTAATTGTATTATTTATGTTCATGAATCAAATATAAACAAACAAAAATAAACGAAATCAAATATAAACAAACAAATGACAGGTTAAAAAAATGGTGAACTGCATAAGAGAAATGTCAGCCGCCGAATGCCCGCTGTGACACAAAAACAATGAAACAGCGGTAACTCACAGACAAGTAGACAAGTACAGACAAGCACCAGAACAGAAAGGTTGCATAAGCGAGTAGATGGATATTCAGAATTCGGATGTGGGAGGGTCTACTGTAGGTTATTTTATTGCAAAGATAGGGAAGGAAGAATTCTTTATATCTACTATAAAAAGGAAAAGCCTATAAAGGAATGTACATGAAAGGTTGATAGTAAAGGGATACTCAACAGAATAAAACAAGTCAGAATAAGAATTGAGTAATTATTTACTCACATTCATACCAAGGCTCAATTTTACATTTTTCTTGGGAATTAGAGACATAATGTACATGAAGAGTGAACATACTCTTGGTCACTTTACTTTTGAGAATAATTGTATGAATTGAATTTTGTAGATAGTTTACCAAAAACATTCATTTTATTAAAATTCAATTTAAAATATTGGATGAAAAGTCAATGCTCAGTGATGAGTTAAAATTACAATTTACTTGCTATTTCTTTGTGTGGGTTAAAACACAGCAAACATGGACTTTGATCACTCAGACCTTTTTGCTTGGATATGGATCCTGAGGAAAAAGGAGAATAAGTTATGTGGTGCTGGGGAAGAATAGAAGAGATAAAGTCGACAGATTAGGTGATTAATGAATAAGTTCTAAAAAGAGTCAATGAAAATAAAAAGATTCTTTATGATATTCTACAAAGAAATGCCAACTTTATGGATCACCTATCATGAGAATAAATGGTTTATTGAGTGAAGCCATTAAATACAGCCTGGGCGGTAGAAGGGTACCAGAAAGACCAATTACACAAATGATAGATGATCTAAAAAAAATTTCAGAATATAAAAAAGTAAGCTGCTGATAGGACATGCTGGAGGAATCAATATATACAAGGCAAACTACCTGTCAAAAGACAGAACACATAATAATAAAACAAAAACAAATAGTTTCTCAACAGCCAATATACACTAGTGTGTTACCTACAGTGTTGGTGTTGAAATTTTGACTAAGAATGTCATGTGCAGCACTGAGCATTACAACATAACCATAGTTGTTGCAGAGACCAAGCAGCCAATAGGCCACTAGGTTACGCCACTGTCTATTAGCCCGCAAAGACCATGGCAGAGGTGGAGCTGACTCTTCAGACTGTAGTGACATGGAGCATAGCTGAGTTGTTGTGAAGTTATCATTTGTTGCACTGTCATCTAAAAACACAACACAACACAAAATATAAAATATTCTTTAAATTGAAAAATGACATCTGGAAACAAGAAGCGAATCCAGGACATTTGAGTCAGTACGCCGATGTTCTAACCAATGATCTATCCAAGAATCGTCCCATGCCCAGGGTCATTCCTCTCTTATATTTTAAGAAAGAGTTTGTGATGGACATGTGGAAATTGTCAGCTACATATGAGTGATTAATTAAGATCACATGCTATCAGATAATGTAACCACCTTCAACTCGGGAAGGTTGCTAAAAATACAATAACTGTACAAATGCGCATATCATGTCCATCAAAGACAATATAAAATAGCTAAATTACATATTGTAGTCATAATTATTTTTGCAAGTTGTGTTTTGGAATAATTTCCATACTCTTTCATATGACCATTTGTTATTTTTATACAAGTGGTTTATTATTTCATCTGTAGCAATAACGCATAGTCATGTGGAATGGTTGAGGGGTAGAACAAAGTGTGACAGTAAAGGTTGTAGACATAAAAGGACTAATATAGCTTAAACATATTAAGCCTGTGAGAAGCTTCAACATTTCTAATCTGAATTCAGATCAAACCAAGATTCGTATTTGATTTGAAATCTAAATCTTAATATTCAAAATATTCAAAATGAATTCAAAATTTCAAATCCAAATACATCCTAAATTTGTATTTGATGGAGTTGTATTTGAAATTCGGATCTATTTAGCCTGTTGAAAAAAAGTATCTGAAAGTACTTTATTCAAATTAAACCATAAAAATGTTAGTTAATATGTGATTCAGATTTACCATGGTTGAAAATGTTTTCCCAGTATGAAATTTGATTTAGAATTGATTCAATGCAGTATGTATACAAAAAGTTTTTTTTCAATTTTAAATTGAAAATCTTGGACTCGTACAAGCATTTTATGTACAAAATAAAATTGAGTATGGAACAACAGAAAGCTAAGCAAATCGATTGTGTGTCAACGATAGACGATACTTCCTTTTTAAAAATAATTTTAAAATATTGCCATAGTCAAATACTTTATTATAGACTGTTTACAGGTTGGACTAGTTTATATGGCTATAAAGTCTTCATCAGTGGTTCATTCTACTGCGAGAGTAGCACCTTAGACCATGTGGCCACCAAAACGGGTTTTGGCTAAGCTAAAGTAAGTCACAGAAACAATTAAATCACGAGATATTAGTGCTCCAAGTGAGTGATGTAGGCTACTGAAATTTGTTAGATCATATTATTAATTTTTTTAGGATCAAATTTGGCATTTCATGCAATGAGCAAAGTCTAATATTTGTGATTCCCAAAAATATTACCATAAGATCAATTTTTGTTAAAATAGGATTAAACAAATATTTTGGATACTTCTGGCATGAATAAAATAATAGATGATGTCCTTAATAAATACTAAGTTTAGTCATATTTTAATGTTTTCAAAATATGTTAATCAAATTAGTTCAGAGAAACAATTTAAACTGACTTAAAAATCAAATTTACTTAATGACAAGAATGTGTGTATAATGAGTATGAGTATGGATTAAATTAAATACATTCCATTAAAAGTGATATTTCCATTTATTTTTTATTTTGACCAAGGCCAATCATTTACATTATATATATATATACATACACACACACACACAAATTGTTAAATGTATGGATTCTTTTATGACAGGCTTCTCAATGTCATAATAAAGGGATTGAGATTTGCATCAAATATCATAAAACCATATTCAATTCAATATTTTCCTAAAAAAATGTTATTAATTTGTAACAGAGTGGCCCCTTAGCCCCCTATATAAAATTCCAGCATGGTTTCCAATTTTTTTAAGCCTTTTTTTCTGGTTGTGAGATATCAAACAAATGGTTCTGAATAAAAATGTTTTATCAAAGTGAACACACCACCAAATTTTAGTACTTAAGCAGCTATTGTTAATAAGCAATTCTATTCAATGCCTAGGTTGGTAGCCTAATGAGCTCCTACACAATTCATTCTACCTACAACCTCAACCATGCCTTAAACTACTTTAAAATACTTCAAGATGGGGCTTTTATATATATAAAAAAAATCCCAACCATCTCCTGTTGGGAGACCTCACCATGAGACACGAAAAATTGGACCCTTCCATCCCCCTCAAAAAAAAATAATTCAGGGAACCATCATGGAATTACTCTACATCCTCACCACATTTTTTAAGGTCTGGATCAGAAAGTCGTTAATCCGCTGGTGATGTGTGCTCAGCAACCAGTAGAGAGTAGGCAAGTTAAAGAGTAGCAGGGTTCCCACCCTTAGAGTAAAAACATATAAGATATATTTTAGAAATGTAGAAGACACAATCAACAAGACCNTATATCTCTAATAAACACACATGCGCACAAACCTGGAACTATTGTTTACACAGTACACTTACAATACACTACAATGTATGGAAAGTTACCAAGTTAAAGTGAGCATACAAGTTAAACAAGCCATGTCCACCCTGCTCCCCATGTAGCAGATGTGGCTGAACTGACTCTCCTTCTACCTTTTAAGAAAAAATAACTGTCAATGTAACTTAAGTGTACAGAGAGAAGGAATGTATGGAAACAGAATGACCGGAGTAAATTATTCGCGAAAATTAGTATATATTGCAAACTTAAAGTAAATCGGTTCAACACATCTGCCCCATCCATGCCCAATGCTCCAATATTTTACTTAATTCATTTGTTGTTTGTTTAATAGACTCGTGTAAATATTTTATCTATAGCAAAAATTCAAAACAATTTAAGAAACAAAAATAATCTGCCACTTTTAAAAACTGCTTATTCAGAAAATAAGTTAGTACACAAAGTTATTTTGGTTCATTTAAGAATAATTTCGGCATACAAATTGCTTCAAGTGTGGGGGTAGTTCTAGTGCATTCTGTCAGAGTTAAGGGTTAATCACTGTGTTAGTGCTTAGGCGCCGGGTTGTCTTCTTCTCAGAAGGTGAGTCGTCCTGGTGTGGAGAGGATGCAATGTCCCATTTTATAGGATTTCGTGTTAATTTCCAAGACCAATCATCTGAAGAAAGGTCTGGAAAATTGTGCTTGAATTCTTCTTCAAGAAGGTCCAAGTGTGAAATAATGATGTTCTTCAACTCGTGCTATTCGAATACATTGTTGCCAAGTAGTTCATTGAGGCGAGGAAAAGATGAAAAATTCCCGTCTTGAGGTCGGCACTTCCACAGCTGAAGTGTTCCCATGTACGCACTGATAACATCATGTGATGATATTATGTTTGAGTTGTTCCCTTGCAGTTTCAAATTGAGGTTGTTTAATGCTTCAAAAAAATCTGAAAGGTATGCCAGTGACAAAATAAATTTATTGTTGGTGAAAGTTCTACATAGCTGATTGTTTTTCTGACTAAGTAAAAATATTTCTACTTCAGACTTCAATTCATACAGCCGGGCTAACATATTACCTTTAGATAACCAACAAAAAGTAGAGTTTTGTCTTCGGCTCTAAGATCAGCACAAATAACTTCAAAAAGCCTTGTATTTAATTTTAGCACCTGCCTTCACAGAATTCACTACTTTCAGTGAGTGGTTAAATTTGTTTGGTAAAGTTTTAGCTGCCAAAGCTTGTCTTTGATTAACACACGGGGTTCCTATTATAGCCGGATTTTTATATTTTGCCAACTTAAGGAATCCAGAACGAGAACCAGTCATAGCTAGTGGTCCATCAGTACAAACCTCCACAACTCTTTCCCATGAAAATCTATTTTCATCAAAAAATTCACAAACAGCAGATATGATGTCAGAAGCTCTTGATGTTGTCTTCCAAGCTTTTATAAACAACATTTCTTCTCTCAAATCTCCGCCATCCACAAACCGACAATAAACTAGCAATTGACATTGCTGATCCAAATCAAATTTTTAAATTATTTGACTAATGACAGGGAAAATAAAAAATTGCAATAATTGGGCCTTTAAATGAAGTTTTAGGCAAATTTAAGTCTAGAATTTCCCAACTCAATATCCTGACTCTCCACAAACTTCCCAACTTTCAAGCTTTTTCCCAATATTGGGGGGAGGGGATTGACACCCCCTAACACCACTCCCAGGTACGACACCCCTCCATACATACAATATTTCAAACAAAATTGATCATAAAATTCACTCACTCACTAACTTTTAACAAAATTGACTGTCCTATAAAAGAAATAATTTGTTGGCAAAAATTTCACGGAAAAAAATAAAATAAATGTGAGCCATAAATATATTTAAAAACAAATCCAATACAAATCTTAGTATATACCTGTTGAGTTGAGCTTCATGCATTTGAGTGAATGCAGTCTACCAACAAAAAAATATTTTGGGTTGTCTTTTAGTACTGTCTCCAAATGCCGTTCCATACGGACAGGTCTCATGGCGTCATAACTGAGCATTGAATGACAAATAACACAATAGGGCTGTTACATCCCCTTTTTTTTCAGTTACAGTGAAACCATACTTAATGTATGTAATCTTCATTATATAGCCTCTTCTTGGACACAGACATTATCATGGACAACACAAAACTCTCACTATTTTAAATTTAATAAAACGAAATGTGCATAAATGAAAATGACACGAAATGGCCCAATATCCGGCAGGTAACCAGCCCGAGTTAAGATGCTCGTATGCATGTGCAAACTTAGACCCTCAAAGCGTGTTTCAGAGCACTGTGATATACTGCTGTTTTGCGAACATTTCCAGCTGCAAGTGCTAGGATAGTGTTGCTCGCTGCCACAATTGTAGTCTAAGGGTTTGATAAGGTATGGGAGGAGTGGGGGAAATTCCAAGGGCTAAAAATAAACACACACATGGGCACAAGAGTCCTACTTTTAGCTGGTCACCAGATAGAAGATTGTAGGCAGGGAAAAAATCTTACTTACATTGTAAAATAAATTGGAACTCTTAGATGAATTTTTAATGTTATTTTCTAGTGATTCTACGCCCCCCCTCCCCAACCCCTTCGGAAGTGCCAACGCACCCCAAGTTGGGAACCACTGCTCTAGAATCTATTTTAAGTGGTCCTTGCCTGGAAAATTTTTCAGTAAATGATAGGCATCTAAAGCAAATTCTTTTAAATTTGTATGCCCCTAAAATTAAGTGCCTCTAAAAATTACTTGAAGTAGTCTTCCCCTGGCTATTTTTAGAAAATTGAATGCTTCTAGAATATATTTAAAGTTTAGGGTAAGGACATCTTTTAGCGTCATATTCGAGAATATTAGAGGGGAGTAAAATAAATCTTTAGGAGTCAAATTTATTCCAGTAGGGGGAGGATTAAATTATTTTTAAGTGGAGGGGGCAATGACCCCCCTACCTCTTTGTTTCACCACCAATAGATTAACCTCATAATTGCTCCACCAAAACTATAGTAGGATTCTGATAGAGAAAACGTTTGAAACATACAAACTTTTTTTATGGTTAACATTGATATTATTTTACTTTGTTATTGTTATTATTTTATAGCTATTGATAAGATCTATTAATAATAATATCTAGCACCGCGTCTTACTACCCGTTTGGGTTATACGCTAATATAAGATCTATTAAAAGTGACAAAGGCAGATACATGATTTGACATATAAATATATTTAAATTGCTTCAGTAAATGTTGTAGATGTCAAAATTTCCCAACAGACGGCAATATTCAAGAACTTTTCCTGGGTTTGTTTCCTGTTGTTCAAAATTCAAGCATAGTTCTCAGTTTTCCTGATCAGAGACCATCCTGACAATTGAAATGTCTCAAACAAAAGAAAAATAGAGTTAGCTCAAGTGTGTGTACAATTGCATGTTAGTAATAGCCAAAAATATCAATTTAGTTAATACAAAATTATCACCGCAAGCAATATAAGACAGAATCCCTCAAACAAAAAATAAACAAAAAATGTCAACTTACATGTGGCAGCATTTCGAGCCATTAGAAAAGAGAAGATGTAGAAGAAATTCAACAACTGCAAACACAAAATAACAAGTGGTTTCATTAAGAAACTACCACTATATTTATATTTAAATAATAGTACTTTATGATTAAATATGTGTTTACCTAGGAGCATAACTCAGCAGAGTTATAGTAAAGCTTAGTTCAATAAAATCTTTTTAAGTGAGGTAGAAAATTTAAATTGGTCAGGAATGTAAAGAGATCACTTCAAATAACGAAATAAATGTTAAAAACATGCTATTTCTAAATGGGGGTGGGGGCAACATAGGGTGTTTATAATTTCCAAAACTAAAAGAATAAACTTCTTCTCAAAGTGGTAGAAGATTGATATTTATTGGATGGGCATAAGAACCTAACTCAAATAGCCATAATGGTCTGAAAATTCTTAGATTTCAAAATGAGCAAAGAAAAATGGGGAGGGTGGGTTCCTTCAAAATTTTCAAAACTGATTTAAAATACACTTTTCTGTAGGGTATTCAATTGAAATTGGGCATGTAAGTAACTATATCTTCCTGCATAGCCAAATATTGTATGAAAATATGGAATTTCAAAAATAAGCCCAGGAAATGGAAGAGCTTTAAATCTATACAACTAATATGAAACACTATTTTCGATGTGGTTAAAAGTTGAAATTTGGCGGGCATGTAAAAAATAAATGGAACGACACAATCACACAAACTTTCTCATTTTGTGTATTATAACTTCAAAGAGAATTTTCAAAAATAGGTTTTTAATTAACTACCCTTGAATTAGTTTGCTTTAGAAAAATAAAGATGCATTATTATTGATGTGTAAAATAGTTTCCCGATACCAATTTTGAACTAAATCGCTAAAGCCATTTTTTAAAGTATTCAAATTTAAAAAAAGTCTTCAGTAAAATACCCAAAGCCAAATTTA
>CABEEJ010001219.1:139711-172188 GCA_901482245.1 Timema douglasi
AAAAAAAAACAAGTATACAACTTTATTTGTCATGTACCTGTCAAACAATCTCCAGATATATATTTTAAGCAAAATCATTACAGTCATTTTCAAAATAGTTTAAATTTTCAAGAATCACTCTTTAGTAAAATGCCTTTTATCGAATTTTTACCCAAAACAAAGTAGACAGGGTTATTTGTCATGTCAAACACTACCACAATACCCATTTGGAAGCAAATCGTTAAGACCACTGTAAAGATATTTCTAATTTTTGACAACTCAGTCATCAGTACCCATAAATGAGTGTTTACCTCAAAAACAAATACACAGTGTTAACTGTCATGTCAAACATTCTCGCGATACCTATTTGGAACCAAATTGTTAGGGCCATTTTTTTAAAAATATATCACGTTTTTGAAAAATCA
The DNA here is from genome assembly GCA_901482245.1 of Timema douglasi. NCBI lineage: Eukaryota > Metazoa > Arthropoda > Insecta > Phasmatodea > Timematidae > Timema > Timema douglasi. Next base: position 140,116 of record CABEEJ010001219.1, read on the forward strand.
GTCATCAGTTAACTACCCATATGTGAGTTTTTACCCATAAAACGAGTATCCATCTGTTATTTGTCATGTAAAACACCCACAAAATACTTATTTGGAACCAAATTGTTTGAGCTGTTTGTACGATATTTCAAATTTTTTGAAAAATCAGTCATCAGTAAACTACCTGTAAATGAGTTTTATCCCTAAAACAAGTATAGGCCTACAGTGTTATTTGGTATGTAAAACACTACCCAGATACCCATATAAAACCAAATCATTAAAGCCGTTTGTAAAATTTTTCAAGTTTTTAAAAATCAGTCCTCAGTAAACTACACTCCAACAAATGTGTGCCCAAAAACCAATCATATAGTACTTTTGGCCATCTTTTGTCACAAATCTTTTATATATGCATTCTAAACAAAATTGTTATAGCCATTTTCAAAAAATGTGTAATTCAAAAAAATTACTGACAAGTTAACTACCATTAATTAAAGGACTTGGGTAGAAAAAAAAACAGTTTTGTGGTATAGCCATATAATATCTAAATATCAAGTTTGAGGCCAGGGACGAACCTACTGACTGATAGGGCCATAGCGAGGGAGGGGGGGCAGCAGGGGCGGCCGCCCTGGGCTCGAGGGGCGCCATCAAGATGTAGATTTAAAAAAATATAAAATGTAAGATTGCGAAATTTATTCGAACGCGCAGTTAAAAAGACGTATACATACAATTCTCCTTTAAGAATAAAAATGGTGACTTGATGAAACTTCCATCATCCGAACACAAAATGTTTGTATAGATTTGGCTTGGGTGACACTGACAGTAAATTCTACTATGAATATGTGACGGACGAAGGACAAACATTCCAAGCGAGGTGGAGATAGCCAAGCGGAAGTAATTAGGGGCTGTAGCTTGACTGTCTGCTTAGGAATGTGGTCTCTTTGTTTTGGCACCTGCGAAGGGGGGTAGTAAGTAAGACAAGCTGCCAGTTAACAGTTAGTGTGCGGTATGCGCAGTGTTTCGTGCCAAGGGAGGGCAGCAGGGGCGGAAGTAAAACGACCGAACGTGAAAGGAGCCGTGCAGAGAATGGCCCAAACGGGGAACGGAACGTAATTAAAATTTATCTGAGAAGCGTGTGACAGTATAAATTTGAAATTTGAAATTTGCTCGTTGTCGTGACACTGTAATGATATTTATTTGATTAGCATTGTTTGTAAATTTGTATGACTTTATTGATTAATTTGCGTGTGAATTAATACACTGTGCCACGTGTGTGTGTGTGTGTGTGTGTCAAAATGGGGCCTACAAAGTTGTCGGGAGCACAAGGCAGAAAGAGGCAGATAACATAGTCCAAGCCAAGCAGTGGCAAAAACTGGGTTGGGTAAAGAAGGTGGATCCCTCAACCACTGCGCTACCACTACAGCAAGGTATTGAAAGTAGGCCATCTACATCAACCCTTTTAGAAAATGAAAACTTTACTAAAGTAACTAAGAATGTAACTGGTAGTGCAAATGTACATTCAGAGGGTTCTAGATCAAATTTTAACCAGTCCTTTCCAACATTTACTCCTTATGAAGATGTACAGGAACAGGATTTGGAAAATGAACCAACCAAAATTCAACTAAATTTTAATGATCCCACAACATGGTCTGATTTGAATGACCATATAGTTGAACATGGTCCAGAACAAAATAAAACAGGTAATTTTCTTTTATCAATTAATTCAGAAAAAAGGCATTTTACGAGAAGTTGGTTCCATAAAAAAACTTTTGAACGGAGAAAGTGTAGAGCGAAATTGGCTAATTTACAGTGAAGAGAAAAAATCTATTTACTGTTTTCCCTGCATGCTATTTGGAAAGCATTCTAATTCATGCTTGGCAAATCCAAAAGTAGGATTTTCTGACTGGAAAAAATTACACCCTCGAATGCCAGAGCATGAAAATTCTGTAGAGCACCGTGAATGCTATGTTACCTGGAAAAACTTTGAAAAAAGGATTAAAGAGGGCAGTACAATTGATACTGAACTACAGGAAATTATCATAAAAGAAAAAGAGAAATGGCGGCACATTCTCAGAATTATTGTTGATTGTATTTTGTTTTGTACAGTCAACAACTTGGCTTTTCGAGGTTCAAGTACAAATATACGTGGGGCCAATAATTGTGGTATTTTTTTAAATTTGCGAGAGTTTGTTTCTCATTATGATAAACATCTAAAAGAGCATATTACCCTAAGCAAAGAAAAAAAAAAGGAATTCCAAATTACTTTTCTCCAACAATTCAAAACGAGTTCATCAATTTAATAGGTGACACTGTACGCCAAGAAATATTAAAATACATAAGAGAGGCAGAATATTTCTCAATTTCACTTAATTGTACACCAGATGTAGCCCATCATGAACAAATGTGCCAGATTATTAGGTACGTGAAAGTTTCAGAGGGCGTTTGCTCTATTGAAGAAAGTTTTATTGATTTCATAAAAACTAGTAAAACGACTGGAGCTGGTTTAACTGAAGAGATTCTACAAAAAGTAGAAGCCGATGAACTTGATACTCATAATTGCCGAGGGCAAACATACGATAATGGTTCAAATATGGCTGGGAAGTATTCAGGAGTCCAGGCTCGTATACAAACAATTAGCAGCCATGCACGTTTTATGACATGCTGCTCATTCATTGAATTTGGTTGGTGTTCACGCTGCTGGAGTTTCTCCAGATGCTATCACATTTTTTGGGACAGTACAAGAACTGTACAAATTGTTTGCTTTCAGAGTCAAAAGGTGGTAAATATTATCTAACAAACTTTCTACCACTCTCAAGTGTCACTGTGATACAAGATGGGCATCCAAATATTCTGCTGTTCATGCACTTTATTCACAGCTTGATAAAGTCGTCGAGGCCTTAGAGGAAATTTCTAACACCCCTCAATTCCATGACTGTTTATCAGTGGTTAAAAGTCTTCTTAAACAAATTAATTTTAAGATTGTTTGTTACTCTGTTATGTGGGACAAAATACTAAATCAGATCTCCCGCGTGAATCAACAGCTACAGCACAAAGATATGACCGTTAACCGTGCAGTTAGTCACTTGACTGGATTGAAAGATGCCTTACAAGATATCCGAGAGACAGGGATTGATATTATACTGGATGAAGCATCAAAAATCTGTGTTGCAACATCTCTTGAAATTGACTGCTTTTTCGAGGAGAAAAGAGTAAAGAAAAGGAAAAGACTGACTTTGGAAGAAAGTAAGGACACTGTTTTGACAAGAAAGCAAAGGTTCAGTATGGACTTTCATGTTATTTTGGACAAAGTCTTAGAACAAATGGAATGGCGTTTTAAATGTTTTAGTGAAGTGTTGGATGACTAATTTTTTAACGGGCAAGTCTTTGCATTCTATGACTTTAGAAGATTTAAAAGCTAGTGCAAAACGCTTAGCAAATAAATATGATAAGGATCTGGATACTTCTGAAATAAATGGGGAAATAGCTATTTTTAAGTTCCAGGCCAGTTCTTTATTTGAAAAAAGTCAGGATTTTTCAAAAGCAACATCTCTTGACCTATTAAATTTAATCCACAAAATGTCTAAAGCCACATCTTATCCAAACTTAATAATTGTTTTCAGATTATTTTTAACATTGCCAGTTACTAATTCATCTGGTGAACGAGGTTTTAGTAAGCTTAAAATAATAAAAAATTACTTAAGGTCATCAATGGGTCAAGACAGGTTAACACACCTGACAATTCTATCAATATAAAAAGATATTGCTAAAAATATTAATTACAATGAAATAGTCAATGATTTTGCTGCTGTTAAATCTAGAAAGGTGAAACTGTAAGTATAAAATAATACTATTAATATTTTAACAACAATGTTACTTTAACATTTTTCGTAAGTAGTTGAGCTAGCAATTAATAATAAACAAAAAGTATTCTTCATTCAATTCAAACTATTTACAATTTTCTTTATTTACTACAACATGTATTTAAGCTCATATAATCAGCACAGACTATTGATTAAGATTATCTATATAAGTTAATTTTTAATAAAAAGAATATTAAATTATAATAAATATTTACTGAAAATTTTTTTGTTACTATTTAATAGAATTAGCAAATTATAAACGTGACAATAATTGCAAGACATATTAGTAATAGCAAGATTTTTGTTATACAGCTATTGTATTACATCTGAAATAGGTATACAATACGATATGACACCATCAACTGCTCCGTTATGACTGGGCAGAAATGGTGTGGGTGGGGAGAGGGGGCGCCAATTACTCTAGCTACGGCACTGTGACTGACAGACAGACATGGGTACAGATAGAATTTTAAAATCCACTTTTTTTGGGTTCACATAAAATATAAAGATTTGACAATCTTAAGATCATTTTTTTTTTCTCAATCACAATATTTTCTCTTAATATGAGGAAGTAGAAACCTAAAAGACATCCAAATGTGTCTTAACACTTCAAAATGGGGTTAGAGGGTAGCTTGACATCTTTCCAAAAGGATTAGAAAATCTACTTTTCGGCATGGAAGAAAATTTAAATTTTCCAAGTTGGTAAAAGGTCCACCACGTATTTTTACTAAAGAGTCGACTTGCGAGTCGTTAGAGCTCAATATCGTCGTGATTATTGAAGCAAACCCAAATTTTAAAATATGTTTAAAAAGAAAAAGAAATTATTCACTAAATAATATGTTATAAACACACTAGCTTAATTGTACAGAGAAAATAAATAACTCTATTAATAATTTTTGTTTTCCCATTTTAAAATGCATTGAAATGGAAACATTTTAACAAAAATATTTCAATAACTATTTTTAGAATGGTTTGAAAATTCCATAAGAATTATAAAAGATGCCCAGATATGTTACTAAAATAAATAAAAAACAACAATGTTGAATTATTAGGTTTTTATTAAAGATTTTTTGTTCATAACCATGCATTTATGGGTAGGCTCAGCCTTAACCCTCACTGCCATAACAGAAAGGCTTTAAAAAAGTTTTATGTTAAAAAACAAACAAATAAATTATGTCATTTTGACATGGATTACAATAATTTAACAAATTTGGTTGAAGCTGTGATTTTTTTCCATAAACACCAAATAAAATAGTTATTTAATTTTGGTTTTACATTGGAAGAGTCCTTCAACACCCTACCTCAGTCAGTAGCATTCCTGTCTAATGAGCTAAGAGTCCCGGGTTTGATTCCTGGCATGGCCGAAAACTTTATCATTGGTGAAATTTGGGCTTACTCTTTCATAGTGATAAATTAACAGCTGGGGCTGGTTGTTGTGTCTGTTGTAGATTTAAGTTAGTTTGTAGCTCGTATGATGATATAATAATTCAGTTCATAAGGTGCATATTAAATACCTCAAATAAATGAAATGAAAATACTTTGGAAGACATTTATCCTATTCATGAGAAACATGTTAAAATGTATGGAATATAAAAGTTTAAAAATATTTTACACTACTTACCTGCCAGTGGGAAATATGAGATTGTTTCCTATCAAAGATAGGCTATGTTTCAGGCTTGGTTCCATTTTTGTGAGAGAAAGACAAAGGTTATTTTTCCCCGTCAGTTGATTTCTGTACTTAGTTTTTATTGCTGTCATTGCTGAGAAACCACTTTCACATAGATATGTTGATGCAAATGGCATAGTAGGTTTTATAGTCTCATTTGTAAAAGCAGAATATTAATTTTGTACAGTTAACCAAAACTTCAAATCAGAGGAACTACACTATTGCTTCAAATATTTATGTCACAAGTCATGTCTACAAAAAAACTGACCCATACCCCAGCCTGGAAACAGTAATGGATGTGAAAGATTTTGCTACAAAAGGATTATGATTCCACAAACAGTTGTTGATACTATATATCTTTAAAGTAATCAGTAAATCTATCATTTAAAGCTGACAAATAGGACAGCAGGCTGACAATAACCTGAAAAGTTGATACATTTTTTTTTATTTTTAGCCCCGCGTCTTACTACCCAATCAGGTTACACATTAGTTGAGCTATTGTCATTAAGTTACATTTCTTCTCAAAACCCATTCATAAGTGTAAACATTTCTACATTTACATTCTTATTTTCCATTACAACAATTTTTTCATTATCACTTAACTTCAATACATATGTATAATTTCCCTGCAGGCTCTTATTTAATAAGTTTATCTTGTCAAAAATATCACACAAATGTGTTACTTTCACCAAAAAGTAGTTGTTCTGTAGATGACATGGCAATACAGACTTGCCTTGCAAAAAGGTTTTCACCTCATAAAAAAGTTCAATCAGCCGTTGAAGCATGCTTTTATGTCAGCCATCTTACTCCAGTATGGTACAACAAGTGATGGTGGGAGCTGCCCAATTTATCACACAAGCCAAAACATCTTGTATTCACTGCAATTTGTTTTGATTATATATTCTTCATTTTCACAGCCAAGCAAAGCACATCATGAACTTCTAATTGCATATATTCTACTAAAAGAGCTTCTCGATGAAGGACCAAATGAATCCATTTTTGAATATGGGCTACATTTTGAATTTATTTTACTAGACCAGTATGTGTCCTGGTCATTGCAGCAGCACCATCTGTACATATCCCTACAAATTTACTTAAGTCCAAACTTTCTTCATTAATATAATCATCTATTAGTTAAAGAGTTATTCTCCTCTAGTTATGTAAACTACTTCCTTACAAAAGAGTAAAGCCCCATTTACAGGGTCCGTAAGCTCCGTATCCTTATAGTCCTTGGAAATGGAAATCGCATCTACACAGTCTGTATCCATAATCATGTGACTATGCCAGCCAATGAGAAATTTGGAAACAACATCCAATTAAACTCTAAAAGGAAATTTTCTAGAGCTAGGCGCAAGCAAACAATATCCCAGCTGAATAAATATTAACGAAAGTAGCTACACAACATATTTTGATAAAACATCAAGGATAGGTTACATTTGAAGGATAGGTTAAGTACAACCACAAATAATATATTTAAAACATGAGCTAATTTGTCCGATTGCTATGAAAATGCCATTGATGCTTTCATTTTGATGTGCGCGCACCCTTACTTTGCTGTGGTTGGTAGTCGTTAGCAGTCCGTATCGACCAGTCCTTAGAAAGTTAAAAGTTGAGTCAACTCCTATGGAATGGTAAGGACTCTGTAGACCGTGCAATCTCCTAGTGTGGAGTCGATCTCTTACAGAGTATTACGCACCTTAAGAATACAGAGTCTGTAGATGGGGCTTAATTCATTAACTAGACCTTTTTTACTTACATATCTAAAGTAACATAAAAGTGGTGCCGAATTGGATATATCTGTCAATTCATCCAACTTGATTGAGAAAAACAAGCTTTCTCTTAGTTCTAAAATTATTTTTTCGTTTATATTTTCTGCTCTGTCATTAATATGACGGTGAATTGTATAATTTGACAGCGGGATATCTTTTAGTTCCTTACTCACAAGTTTGGCTAGCATTATATTACACATATCAACAGCATATAGTAATATAAGATTATCTGCAAGTGTATGCTCCTTTTAAGATATAGAAACACGTAGTGGGACTCTATGCCATTAGTGCTTTTGTTGACATATAAACTTGTTTGGAAATTGTTCCCTTTTGTTGTTGAAGTTCCCTTAGTGTGTAAGGAAGAAAAAATCACTTTATTTGCTAACACAATCTGGATGCTTTGAATAAAAATTTCTTTTTAATTTAAATGGCTCCATACTGTCATTTAAAATAGTTTGACAACTTATTATACACTGGGGCTTTGGATTGCCACTTTTTTTGTTCAAGCAAGTGAAACCCAACTTAATACAACAATCATCATATTGTCTATTAGCAAACTTCTTTTTCTTCTTTGAATTTTGCATAACTTCTGTTTAAAGTGGAATGGTAATTTTTTTTAAAAAAAGATCCATTTTGATTATATGGACCACTAACACAAAGTAGCTAGGAAGAATGATTATTTCACCCAAATTGCTAAATAGAACCACAATTCTTCTGTTGGAACAACTGCTAATACTGTAATGTTGAAAGACAAAAACCGTGTTGGCAGATTATAAACACTATATTTTTCAAATTAATCTCATGAAAAAATCCAGCTCTGTTAAGAAAGAATGTAAATTTGTAGAGCCAGAATAAAGGGTAGAGTAGCGGTGCATGTTACCTGTCTTAGGTCTTAATCTTCACCCCTTTCATCTGCCCATGGCAGGTACCTGACTGCTTTTAGAGTAATAATAACATAAATAACAGTTTGTCTATAAATTTACAAGCCCATTAAAAGGAAAACTATAAATAAGATTAAGGGTTTGAAAAATAAAGAGTCATCGCTTAACACATCAAATCACCTGAAAAACCCTCGCGCTTCACCGTTTGAGGAAGCCTGGACTAAGTGATAATTTTATGTTACCAAAATGTCACCGAATTTCATCATTGGAAAATAAAAAACGTATTTTGGCATGTACAAACTCTAAAACCTTTCTTAACATCTTGTGTTCAAAAAATATACTGTATATTTTTGTATATTCTAGCATTGTACTGGTTATATAAGACTTAAAATTTTATAATGGATCACTTTGGTTAAGTGTGGAGATCTGAGACTATTTTAGATTAAGTCTAGTATGGCTGGATTAAGTAAGGGGAGATTAAATTTTGTTAGGTGAACTGAAGTTAAATTATATGGTGTAAGGTGAAGTCAAACAATGTGAAGTTATGTAAGGATAAATAAAGTTAAATTTTGTTAGTTATATCAGGAAGGGTAGGTTTAGCTGCATGTTGTAATATTCTTGTGTCTATAATATTTTATTTCACACTATTATGATGTTATATCTAAAAAAATATATAGATGTATAAACTGAAGAGAACTTATAATTTTTTTTAGACTTAACTCATTTAAATGTATCACAATTATTAATAAAGATATAATATTCCTGTGTTTAAAACATAATTAAAGTCAGATCATGATTAAAAAAATCAATTAGCAGTATAAACTATTGTATTTAAAATTTAATGACTATTAAAATTTATCATCAACCTAATACAATATGAGTAAGCTACATTTTCATAGCTCATTTAGGCCTAAAAATTTTCTTTTTGCTTAGTCAGAAATTACAGGGTATTTATTATCTAATTATTATAAACATATGTATCCAACATTAAGTATATACCACATTTATAATGCACAGAAATTTAACTGCAGAGTTGCAACAAACTATACCTTCACTTTCATACACAGACAAACTCCTGGTTGAAATTAATGACTAGAGCATGATCCGGAGTTCATCCAAGAACCAAATTACTAACAGTTTAGTTGTGTCCAAAAGTGCATAAGAGAATGTAGCCTAAGCAAGTACTTCAGAATGATCTATAACAGTGGTGGCCAACCTTTTTTTCTGGTGTGCCACTATCTGCCATTCCACCCCATAATCTCTAACATAACCTCACATTAGTACTACCATCATCTGTCAATAAAAACAACCAAAAATTATTAGGCTATTTAAAAATTGATAGAATATTATATATTTTATTCCTGATTTAATTAGGAGTTTTGGATTATTTCTGTTTATTTCAAATAAAATATCTGAGAAAAATAAAATACATTGAATTAAGAAAGCAAAACCCTATTAATAATACTTATAATGAGAAGAGATAATTGAATGTTTCAAGAATATAACCATATCATTCATACTGTAATTGTATGATGTTTTAATGATAATTAATAACAGTATAAATAAGACAACCAAATACTAGTAATCACACCCACTTTTAAAAATTAAAAATAAAAGTTTCAGCTTTTAAAGAGGTTTCTGAATCTCTTTTATATTAAAGAGTTCATTGTTGTGGAAGAAGCAAGAAGTATCAGGTTTATTAGGTGTTTATCACTGAGAATCAAAAAGTACTTATTTTTTACAAAGTTTATAATTGAAAATGTTTGATCACAGATGTACATAGAACCAAACAATATCTCAGGGCCAAATATCTTGTAGTAAACTGGCATGGAAGAAGGCATTTCCAAAGGATGGAAAATTTTTGGTTGGGTGGATTCCCAAGTATTTCCTTGTACTTGCTGGGAATTATTATTATTTAGCACCGCGTCTTACTACCCGTTCGGGTTATACGCTTTGCTGGGAATTACAGCATTTTCCTAAAGATAGAGAATGTCAATTTGTTTATTAGAAGGATAGAGAATAATTTCCTTCATAGAAATTGAAAAAGGGTTTGCGAAAGATTAACACTTTTCTTTTTTATCCTCAAAGTCTTAAACTCTGGTTTAAATAGCGTTTTCCAAATCGGAAATAATTTCTTTGTATTTATCAAAGCCTGGAAGCCCATTGGAAGTTTTTGCATGTGAGTAAAATGAAAGAGCTCATTCTAAGAAAGATTATGATCCAGCAGAATGAGCTTTTCTTTAAAAACTTGAACTGAGCTGAATAGGTTTGGAAAAATAAGTTGTTTTTACCTTGAAAATGCTCATTAGAGTTGTTAAAGAGGTCCATGATGTACATCAGAAGCTAATTCTCACAGCCAAGCTTCATCCTTTAAAAGTGTACACTCATCAAATAGTTAACCGTTTTCTTCCAAAAACTTCAGAACACAACCCTTTAAACCTTGAGTGAGCATGCTGGGGTATACATCAATCTTATATTTGTATGGTAACAATGCCAGGCGCCTGAGGAGTGTAATGATTTTTATATTCCTTAAGTGTGACCTTTACTATCTGATGGTGTAGTTGGAATTAAATTTATTTAAATAATCCTGTGTTGATTAAAGTTATTTGAAACAAATGCATTGTTGGGTATGAAATACCTCATCCACCTGCTCAATAAATTAAAGTTTTATTATTTATCAAATTGGTTTTTAGACAAACTATCATCCTTAGTCTTCCACAGTCTAACTATTAGTTGCATATTTCTTTTTATCACCTATTGAAGCAAGATCCCTGGGTTTGGTTCCTGGTGGGGCTATAAGACTATCATTGTTGAATTTACAGTCTGAATTTTGAGTGTTTTTTATTTCTTAGTAATAAGTTAGTCTGTAAGTTGTAAGCCAATATAACAAATTTGTTTTCTAAAGTGCATATGCTCATCATAATATAATACAGTAAGACCTCAGTTATCCAAAATTTAGGAGGCAGTGGTGGATTTAAAATGTTTGCACCCCAAGGCACAGTTATAATATGCACCCCCGCCCCTCTTCCTTTTTTTTTTTGGTCAAGGGCATTAGAAAGTTTTGGAGGAAAGAGGTGTTGGGATGGGGGAGTTAGTATCGAGAAATGATTTCTATGAAAGATAATCTGGCGTGTACATCCCCTGCAGTAGCTTGAGTTAACATTATGAAAAGGGGGAGACTGACATCATTGCAAAGTAGTTATTTAAAAATAAATATTGTCATTCTGACTTTGACATGAACTATTTAATTAATGTTAGTCAACAATTTTTAAACATAATTATTAAAATAAAAATATTATAATAAAAATAAAAACCAATGTCATTCAAAATGTGCCACTTCTAGATGTGTTTAATATTTAGAAGTTTGTTTTGCCTTCGGCAGTTATGGTGTTATGTTACCATAAAAAAAACACTTCAGATAGCTTCTAGAGGTGTTTAATATTAAAAATCTTGTCCAGCATTCAGCAGTTATCGTGTTGTGTTACCATAAAAAACACTTCATATAGCTTCTAAAGGTGTTTAATATTCAGAAGTTTTCCTAGCCTTTGGCGGTTAAGGGGTTATGTTGCCATAAAAAAACACTTCAGGTAGCGTCTAGAGGTGTTAAGTATTTAGAATTTGTCCTAGCCTCCAGCAGTTAGGGGGCTATGTTGCCATAAAAACACACTTTAGATAGCTTCTAGAGGTGTTTAATATTCAGAAGTTTTCCTAGCCTTCGGCAGTTAAGGGGTTATGTTGCCATAAAAAAAAACACTTCAGGTAGCGTCTAGAGGTGTTAAGTATTTAGAATTTGTCCTAGCCTCCAGCAGTTAGGGGGCTATGTTGCCATAAAAAGCACTTCAGATATCTTCTAATTGTGGGATGTGCCCACCAACCCCCCCCCCCCTGCACTCCCCAAAATTATTGGCTGGTTACGCCCACAATATGTAATACATATGTAAATCAGGGTGAAGTAAATCTTTAACTTTGTTTTTCTGAATAACTATATAAATTAAAATGGTTTGAATTTACCCCCATAAGCCTTTCAATAGTAATAAAGTTCTCCATTTATTCAATGTAGTTGAATAAATAACATCACCTCAACTATAAAAAAAATACCGACAATAAAAATAGCATTTTGGTTAACGAAAGTTCTACAGTGATAAAAAAAGTGACTACTTTTGATGATGCTTCCAGCAGAATTTGTTAATCTAGTGTGGGAATTTTCACATGGGGTCAGAATGTGATTATAGTCCCCGAGTACAAAAAAAAACCCATTTTTTTACCTCTTTTCTATATTTAAATTTTTGTGATATATATTTCTACTGTATTGGGCTTAGTACCAAGCAAAAATAAAAGTCTTTAAGTCTCTTTTTTAACTATACTATGAAATTATATCCCTATTATAAAATGTTTCATGTAATAACTCATGGCATTTTGTATTACTTACACAATAATAAATCTTATCCATCAATTAGTTAGTTTACAATTACAATTAGTTTTATTATTATTACAATTAGTTTGATTATATTTAATGGGATTTGATTAAAGTGGTTCTAATTAAAAGCAAACATATAAAAATTATTTCACTCTACAAGTATAAATAGTTGGGAACTGACTGTGGGATAAAGTATCCCACACACCTGCTCATATTAAATACATCAGCGCACCCACACGAGGGCTAAGCCCCAAAATATCTCAAGCGCTTTTCCCTGAGACAGCCAACAGCCACTATAATGAAACAAAAGTAAATCATGGCGTTTGTCTTCTGATCCTTCTTCGAAGAACCAGCATAATTCCTTTCTGTTGAGTGATTGAGTTCAGATCTTGTCGATACTGTTATATCATTAATATTAGCAATTTATTAACATGGCCTAATTAGGGAATTTATTTGCCTATGCAATCATTTGTTATTGCTATTTTTTTTATCCATGACGACATTATGTGTACCACTTAAAAAGACACTAGGGCATTGCTTATACTCTATATCCAAGTCTATTTTAGGGACATCAGGGTACTTTCAGCTCAAAAAAGGGGACCAAAATAGGGACCTCACTTTAAGGGAACAACAAAAATTTCACTCATAAGAATGGGTTTTTTTGTAAGAAAACCCTATCACTAAGCCAGTTAAGGTAAAACAAAAAAGTTATTTTTAAACCTTTTTCACTGTGTATTAACTCTTTAAATTCAATTTTTAGATTTTTTTTAAACTTAAACTCAACTTTTAAATCCAATGATTGTTTTAGCCATATTAATAACAACAAAAAAGTTTTTGATTTGACACTGGGTATAGCTAATTTTTATTTATAGTCAAAATATAGAAATATACAGAGTACTTTTACACTTCCACTTGCTATTTATTTTTAATATGTACTTTAAATATTACATATCATATTTAACATTGGTTAAGAGTTAAATGGTCCTTTTACTACTTAACTTTTCTTTCTTGCCAGACCTCTCAAAAAATAAAATTATTAGAGAAGATGCTTTTTTTTTTCAATATATTTGCTTTTATGCATGTTTACTTTTTGGACTTTTTTTCTAAGAGTTTTAAATCTTTATATCCTTCCAAAAGCTATTGAGCTACCTGCAGTTCTTCAAAGCTTTTTCTTTTCAGTACAGATGTAATTCATGATGATGTTTGTTCAAGGAGTTTGTCAGTCATATTATTTTTCTGGACTTCTTTTCTTTTCATAAAAAAATATTTCTTCATATCATCAAAAGCCTTATTTTCTTCACTTTCTACCCTTAAGGTTCCTTATTTTGCCCTTTCTTTTTCTTTATCCTTATCTTTTTTTAGTCTCTTTTCTCTCTCAACTTGGTTTCCTCTAAGTACCAATGATACTTAGTTCTTGCATTTTCTCCAGTCAATGAGCTCTTTTGTGATTGGAACACAAGCTGGTTTATTGCCATAAAACTTAGAGGTGTTTATGAAATTTAATCGTGCAATCAAAGCGCTTTCATAGCAGATGTTTGATCTGTAATTACATATCCTCTTTCAACATTAACCATTATCATGTGGCAATGACTATTGTCACTTCCATTTATTTTGTGTCATTCATTATATTCTTTACTTAAAAAATTATTTTCAAAATGTTTCAAGGTATCTGTAATCAATGAGGCAGTTTAACATCATACATGGGGAAAAAAGGTTGAGACTTACTAATTTTTAAAGATATTGGGTCTGAATTTCTGCAACATGCCTAAAAAATTATACTGAAAATCATACAAATTTACAATAAATATTTTAAAAAAATTTCATAAACCAATTTTTAGTAACTTTAAGAACCTAGGGTTAAAAAAGAGACTTTTAGGGAATTCAGGGACCAAGTGTGAGCCCTGCAGTGGCACACATGCCTCCAATTGGCCACCTCTTGACATATTATATGATCTAGTCTTAGGGTATTTCACCCATAAATAGAAGCCATATTTGAAATGTAATGTTGGTTTAGTAAATAATATACAACCAATAATACACCCTTTTCAGGGCCACACTTGGACAGTGTTTTACTGAGGGGGTGTTGTTTTCTTCACACACTGGGGTTTTGTAACCACGAACCATGATGTTTGCATCATGCAGTGGGTTGTGTTACCGCACACTGTGATGTTTGCATCACACCCTGGGTTGGTGTATCCCCGCACTGTTGTTTGCTTCACGCATTGGGTTGGCGTAGCCACACACTGTGTTGTTTGTCTCCCGCATTGGGTTGGTGTGATCACGTACCATAAGGTTTGGGTCACGCACCGTGAGGTTTGCGTTACGCACCATGAGGTTTGTGTTATGCACTGGGTTTGGGTAACCATACACTGTGATATTGGCATTGTGCACTGGGTTAGGGTAACCACAAACTGTGTTGTTTACGTCACGCACAGGGTTGGCATAACCACACACTGTAATGTTTATTTCCCGCACTGGGTTTGTGTGACCATGCACTGAGATGTTTGCGTATGCACCAGGTGGGGTAACCACACAATGTGATCTTAGGTCTCACAATGTTTTGGCGGGATTGGAAGTTGTCGAGGTCGAAGTCGGATACTCCATTCCACACTGTTTGATAGGAGATGGTCTGGCCCTGTTGTGTCCTCAGAGGCAGTGGGTTCAAGGTCCTCGGTTGTGGGTCGTTCTTATAGCTGTCGCTCCCTGATGTTCTCATCGGGGGGTGCAGAACGTAGTTGTCCCCTATGTATCTTTCTTTATTACCCATTTGGGTAGGTAACCCAGTAGATCCCTCCTCTTTGTTTATTCACCCGGAAAGGTCCTTCCCACTTGGGGGTAAAACCTGCGTAGTAGGCTTATGTAGGGTTAAAGAGAGGGTGGATTCGAACTAGCACTAGATAACCGTTCTGAAAGGGTTTGGCATGCCATGGAGATTGGGTGTACATTTGTTGATATGCCGCTTGATTTCCTCGCACCAGTTCTTCTCTTTGGGCGGCTCTTTGGCTGGGGTTCTCGTTGTCTTTGTCGAATTTGATGGTTGATGCTGCGTGTTCTACATAGAGGTCGCCGAGTGTTGAAAACTTTTTGGTGTTGGTCCAGCAGACCGAGGAGTTGCTCTGGATGTTCTATCGGGGCATGTTACCTGATTTTGTCTTGAGAAACCATAGCGGGATCTCCATTAAGTCTCAAAGTCCAATATAGAGTATGGCGCCCATGGTTACCATATAGTATGCTGGTGTTGGTTTAGCACTGGGCAGTCATGATGAAAATGGGCAATGGGCAATGGTAGCATCTTGGAGGTCGTGGTTGAGATATTGGTGCTGAGGTCTTGATGGGGCGTGTTGTCGTTGTTGCAGGATTATTAGCCAGTTCTCGTTCCACGGACACAGCCCTAGTAATCAGTTCTTCCAACTTTTGCAGATGTGGAGCTTGAAGAAAAGGTCTTAGTCCCAGTCGGACTAGTTCAATTAACATGGAGATTATCTCCGTCGAGGGGGTGGTGGGGGTCAAGCGTTGATACAGCTGTACCTTGTGTCGTAGGAATATATCGATGGGCTCAGTCTGTGTTTGTTCCTTTACATATAGTTCTGCGTGGAGAGAGGCTATGATGGTTGTACTGGCAAAGTGGTGCGTTAGACGTTGTTTGAATTCTTCCCAAGTCGTAATATATTCCCCGTAAAGTTTCCACCACCGGGCGGTGGTGTCCTTGAGTTGCCATTGGATGGTAGGTACCCATTCTAGTGGGTCTACTCGAGCGGTTCTGAGTCGGAGCTCACAACGTTGAGTGAAGATAGTAGGGTCTTCATGCCCTCGACTGTGAAAGTCTGGTAGGGTGAGTTTTGTAGGGAGTAGGGGCTTGGAAACGGACATTGGTCGATGGCAGCCATGTGGGAGCAGTATGGTGGTGCGCTGGCGGTGGAGGAGGTGGATCGTTGGCATGGTGGACATCAGAAGAGGAGGCCAATGAGTTCTCCAGGTTCACCTTTCCAACTCAGGCACTGGTAGCGGTAGTATTGTTTACAGTCCTCCCAGATAATCTCTAGGCCACCCTTGCAGGTACACATTAGTCCTAGGCAATAATGTATTTCCACCGGTGACTCAACGCAGGTAGTGCAACGGTAGGCTGGTTCATTGTTGTCATGTGGCTTGTCTATCCACCCAATGCATAGGTGATGATAAGGCTTTTGGCAGGAAGTGCAGTTTACAGTGTGTTGTTCCTCTCCTGGGGTACACGTTTGACTTCTGGTCATAACCATCTTATCTTCTTTGGCGAGATTGTCTCCTCTTCTTTGTTGAGGTTGTTTGGGCACCATCGGATTTTGTTCACTCCCGAAAGTGTTGCGTGCTGTTCTGGAGTTGTGTAGTCGGTCCGTTGGACATCTGTCCTGTGTCTTGAGTCACCCCATGTTGGGTGCCAGAACTGTTATCCCTCGCTGCGGCTTTAGGGGTAACTGGTTGATGTCGCGATGACAGCGACGTTGTGTTCAGACATGTGTGGGTATGAGTAGGAAAAAGGTCGGTAAAAGTGTTCTGGCAATGTTATTCGCAGCGTAACAAAAGGATGTCCCGGCAACGTTAGTCGCGGTGGAACATAAGGAAGTCCTGGCAACATGAGTCGCGGTGGAACATGAGGAAGTCCCAGCAATGTGAGTCACGGTCGGAGGTAGGGTGACGGTGGAGAAAGAGAGGGTTAAACTATATTGCTCTTTCATAACATAAGCTAATTGAATAGCTCTTTCAAACAGGGGGCGCACTCGGGTTGGGTAGCCACTCTCCGACTGGACTATGACATAGGAACCACCATATTAAGTACACTCGTCACAGACGGCTTAGAGAACATGAAGTGTGGATTTGTACAGGCAGTAAAGAGGGTGGTTGGCGCGGCCTGTGCAAGTGCGGAGGAAAGATACAAAGGCTAATTTAACAGTGAGGCAGAGCAATAATTCTACTTTTTTGTTTTGAGTTAGAGACCCATTTCTAAATTTCCTTAGACCATGCAGTGGTCTTAACTTCTATCCTCTGATACACTCCTGGGTACAAATTAACTAGGTCTCAGTTAGTTTGTACCTTAATGAACTCCATCCAGGACATGCTTATTCATCTCTACCTGGAGTTTGCTTGTGTACAGAACAAAAGGCATTGTCTCAGCATACCAGCTCTGGTGTTCACTTGGTCTAAGCCTCTACTCTCACAATAGTCTGACTGCCGAAGACAGGAAAATTGGGGTTTGATCTCAGTCAAGTGACCTGAGGTTTTATTTCTTAAATGATTTTTCAATCCACCTCCACGCAAATTTGGGTACACTCCGTCTAAAATTCAACATTCCTAGTCCTAACACATTAGTGTAATAGTACATAGGCATATATATTTTTATCAGCGCGTCTGTTCGGGTTATACACCTTCTAATATTTCTTAGTTGCAACTATGCATTTCTGTTTCTCTACATTCTAAATTTGGTATTCAACCTGCTGGATATGTTGGTCAGATTTTAGTTACAAAAAAGACAAGGTGACAGATTTAATTAAATTGTATTAAGTTGAGTGAACCACTGTTGTTGGTTTAGCAAATTTTTGTTAATTTATTTGTATTAAGGTCCAGTAAAGCTAAGTAAGATCTAATACATTTTGATGGTTGGTTTAAGTCCATCACATCTCCTTAAATTTAATCAAAGCTTTAAGATTGGTCAAATAAAGTTAAGATTAAGACTAGGTAGTACCAACTATGTATGAACTTGAAGATAATTTGAATGATAAATAACAATTTGACACTATTTTAAACATAAACAATAATTTACTAAAGCTCTTCAAAATTAATAGTATAGTAAACCTTTTAAATTTGGGCAAAGTTGAAATTGATATTTCTGCCCCACCCAACCAATATTTTTTAACTCTTTTAGAAACTTTTTTTTTCTAAATTTTTATTACTATTTAATTATTGTTTTATAGTATGGAACACTTTGGTGAAGTGTGTATTCATAATTTGCTAAGCAGAAATGATCATGGAAAAAAGTTAATACCTCTACAATTTTATTAATTTAAACACCATCTCAACCAACGTTGTAAGTTACATTTTATAAATTTGTGAGAAACTAAATAATTAATATATTGCTCATATATGACCACTTCAACTGGCCCTTAAGCTAATACAAATTTTCACCCAATTAGTTAGTGCCTTGTACTATTAAAATTGTCTATGCTTATTAAATGCATTAAGACAACTATTTTAATAAATATACCATGGAACGACATTGTAACTTAAACTACTTACAATATTGTTACTCCAAAAATAATCAAGATGACCAATACAAAATAAAGTCAAACTATTTATTTTAATAGGGGACAAAATTTTGTTATATACTTTTCATCAAACAAAAGTTTCTAACCAGAAATAAATAATATCTATATTCTAAATTGACTAATTTAACCAAATTAATAAGAACGGAATGAGTTACTGAATTTCAGTGCTATACCTTATACATAATATTTGTACCAAACATTTGGTTCCCTTGCCTTGTTAGAGTTTATGCAATCCCTTTTTAAAAAGTGCTAACTTGACCATGTAGAATTTCTTCTCACCAAGGGGAACCATTTTATATATTTTTTCCATGGACCAAGCCAGAGGTTGTGAAAACTTAATTTGGTAAGTTTATATATACTCAAAACGAAAATTAAGTATTCCATGTATGAGGGGTGTTTTTTAAGTTTTGCAAGAAAATAGGAACTACCAACTATTTTTGAGTAATTTCTTTAATCCGATTCTACATACCCTCAGCTACTTTTCAACATAGTTTTTGTTGTTATTTAAACATTTTTTTGTGTTGTGAGATAAGTTTTTGTAGATCCTCATCCTAGAAGTCTGCCGCCAGCGAGGAAAGCCATTCCTGAACCATGTTTTAGGACAGATGTGGTGTTCAGGTGGTGGACTTCATGCAACAAGGGACAACAATAAACACAGCTGTGTATCATCCGATCTTTTTGAAACTTCGCCGCGCAATCTAGAATTTAAGTCACAGCCTGACAAAGTGTTGTCGCTTCATGACAATGCGAGGCCCCACTCTGCTACTCAAACACAAGATCTCATCGAATCTTTTTGCTGACAGCAATTGGATCACCCTCCCTACAACCCTGAACTTGCGCCTAGTGACCACCATATTTTCCTGCATTTAAAAAGGCTCCTCACTGGGAAGCATTTCCCCACCGACGTTGAAGTGAAAACAACGGTTCAGGAATGGCTTTCCTCGCTGGCGACATACTTCTATGATGAGGGTTTGCAAAAATTTATCTCACTATACGACAAATGTTTAAATAACAGAAACTATGTTGAAAAGTCACTGAAGGTATGTAGAATCAGATGGAAAAAAAATCCCAAAAATATTTAGTGGTTCCTACTTTATTGCAAAACAATCCTTACTTTAAAAAAACCACCCCTCAAACATATGTTACCATTATACCAACTCAGGAGTGCAATATATAAGCGCAGCTGTTGGTTTTTGAAAAAATATTCACTCTCCCTTCTCCTGTGATGACCTTCACCCTTTTTTCTCCTGTCACACCTAGCACAGAGTTATCAGACATACGGTGTAAAGCAGTATTGTTGGGTTTTATTTATGTGTGTGATTGGTTAGTTCATCCTCTCAATATTGTATTATATGTGAGACATGCTATATAAATGGATAGAAGTATTGTGCTCCTGTCCCCTTAGTGATGTTTCTTTTAATTGGTCCTAAGCCGAATTAAAGAAACAGCCAATACTTTATAAACCAACCTGAGGGTCGTGGCGTGTTTCATTTGGAGTTGCAAATTTATAAATGCTTATAAGCTATCAAGGGGTAGCGATGCTCTCAAAGATAAAAATAAAGGTCACACACTGCAAAAGGTTGGAAACCACTGAATTAGATTAATGCATTATAAAATAATTTAATTGTGCATCCAAGGGAGATTTAAAAACTGAGTAACTACCAAACATAGCTTAGTATAACTGGAGCTACCTTAAAGATTGTGTTCAAAAAATATAGAGCATTTGTTTTTTTATTAAAAGTGACTCTAAAAACTATTTTGTTAATTGCATATATGGTCCTATTTAAGATGATGGCCTTGACTTATAATAATGGCTAAAGCCTTTCAATTCCACAATCTTTAGATTATATCTTAAGAAATGTTTAATACTATGTCTAAAAATGGAAACGCAATAAAATCTGAAATTCAAAACAATATTTTGTTTGATATTATATTGAATTATATGAGTAAATGCAAAAATATAAATAAATAAAAATCTGCTTCAGTGAATGAATGGTAAGGCAGTGGCCAGCAGTTAATTTTGTTTGCTGGCCATAAGATCATGTCAAAAAATTTCACTGGCTACCTGTAATACAAACATTTTTATGAGGAATGTCTAATTTAGAAGCAATGTACCTGCATTTGTGTAAGTCATAAACCTTATAGGATAAAGCACCCTTAATACACCTGAATGAGATTCTAGCCCTTAATTCCCCGTCACCGGCAAACCATACCATATGAGGTTGATTCCTTAGCTCGTGTGCTTACTGATGTGAATTTTGAGAGTGGCACATCTAAACATTGGTGGTACAACCTGTATTGGATTTTATCTAACAGTGAAGTAGACATAAGATGTAAACCAACTAAAAATTTGTGCTTACTTTGTTTTCTTTTACAACTTTGATGTAATTGAAAATAATTAGGATATTTTCTAAATTTTCTAGTAATATTCGTAGATCATAAATGAAAAGATTCAAATCAATCAATTTTTTCTTAATTTCAAACAATGATGTCTTGTGCGGACATTGATTAAATAAGCTGACTATACAATAACATTTACAATAACAATTCCATTAGTGTATAACCCGAACAGGTAGTTATACGCAGTGCTAAGAAAAATTCAATTGCAAATATTTATACATATTAACTACTACCATTACAACATTATATTTATACACTATTTTTAGGAATCTAAGGGATTGGAATCATAAAATAAACACACATATGTGAAAATATCACAATTTTTTTTAATAAGTCCATAGAAATGCTTTTTGACACAAAATTTATTTATAATAAAAAAAAAATACTACATGTATCTTATGGTTACTAACACTTTTAATGCAATAGTAAATTCATTTTACCTTTAGTAAAAATACAATATTGATTTACTGTAGTGCTAAGCAATTTTAAAGGGTATATAATAAAAAAACAATAGTTAAAACTTGAAAAAAATCTACCTTTTTTGCATAAAAATAAATAAACAAAACTAGTGTATGTGATACCCCACAAGATGACAGACACATTATAGAGAAAATCCTCATATTATCATAAAATGAGCATCTCCTTTTAGGTTATCATCAGCCTGAATATATTATTTAATAAATTTAATATAGAACACATTGAAATTAACATTATTTTGGTATAGATGACTGTCATTGACATTTATTAATTTAAATATATGAATTGAAAAATGATACCTATATATGGGAATTGAACTTGGGTCTAATTCCATACACTGGTGTCATTTTTCAACACACGAGTAAGTTAAATTTGAATTCTGCATGGCCTAACATGTTACTCTCGTGTTAGACTAGACTGCCGAAGACGGGGAGATTGGGGTTCAATCCCAGTCGGATGCATTGAAGATAGTTTTCCCTAAATGGTTTTCCCCTCTCCCTCCACCCAAATACAGGTGCACTTCCTCTCAATTAAACCTTCCTAATCCTTAAGCCATTAGTGTAATTAGTACATAGGTGTATAACCCAACTGGGTGGTACAACGCAGTGCTGGAAAAAAAGATTGAATTAAAGTTTTTAAGAACTGTGCCTTTTTTATAAAAACACAATCTGACAAATTAAACACATAGGCCTAACTAATCAAAAACTTAATCAAAGGGTCAGAATAAGAAAAGTAGGCCTAGGCTAAATAAAATACATAGGCCTGAAACCTAGGTACATTCAGTATATCAGACCTGAATTCTAACTGGCCACCTCATCAATTTTAAAAACCCAAGTAATATGAGAGTTTAACATCATAAACTTGGGTCATTATAGCAATATCATCTTAGGGTTAAGTACACAAACAATTTCTTTTTGAAGAATTCTTTTCTTATCTGACATTGATTACATTTGGCACAGAAAAGGGTAACACTTTAAATATTAGAAGACCATTAAGTCCAAATTCAAAAAACAATAACTCAACTCACTTATTTCATAGGGTATTGTTTGGCCATATTCCTCACAATTTCCTGAAACGCTCTAAAACCAGTGTATACAAAATCAAATAAACCTATCTGAGGTACCTACTATTTATTTTTGTCGTCTTGATTATATACAAATTGTACATCTTTTACTGATGTAGCCAGGGAGTCAAACCAAAATACTTATCAGTTCTGGTTATTTTTCCAGTTCTTCAAGCAAAATTTTAACTGTTCCAGTTCTGGTTCTTAAAGAATAAAAGGTAGCTCCTGTTCTTTAGGGTTCTTAATTAAGTTATGGTTTTTAAAATTTATTATAACTAGTTATAGTAGGCCCTACCATTATGATATTTTTAAATATAACCTATTATTAAAACAATCATGATGGGCTATCACTTGCTAACAAGTATGATTGTCTTCTGCGGATATTATCAGTTGAGATTTTAGGTTCTTAGGTGACTGTAAAGACCAATCCTGGAGTTACAGACTCTCCCACAGTGTTGGCATATGTTGTCTTTGCTAACCGCTTGCTGATGAGGGTTGACTCTCCCATAATGTATTCATTCTTTCCTAGCATTATGCTTGTCAGAGTGGTGTCGTCATTGTGTAGGACTTTCCTGCGCTCTGTTTGCGAGAACTTAAGGCATAACACTCTTAATACACTTATATTGTGGGATCGTAGTGAGTATCGAGGAGTCTTGAGCTGGGTAAAAGTCTTGTTTCCTAAAGCAATCAACAAGCAGAGGCCTTTCAAGACCTGGTAGGCAATTTATATGAGAAGCCAAGCAGCTTTTACGTCAGCCAAAATTGTTTTAGTGGTGCAGAATTGTTCAAATCTGGCAAAATATGACTTTATATCCTAAAGACGAGACAAAAGCAAAAAACTTTGAGCAAGTCGAGACTGGGGGTACCCCAAATCACACACACAAGAGCCACACCCATAACACCATACATTATTATTATTATTATTACCGCGTCTTACTACCCGTTCGGGTTATACGCACTTACGCTAATGTGTAATGGTAGGGTGATTGTGAGATGAAATGGAGGACCTACAGTTTAACGTGGAATCCGAACCACGGTGGAGGCCTGTCATTCCTCACATTCACAAGATGTCTTGTCAGAGGTGAAGGAAGGGTTTGGTAATCAGATAAATCTGTGCCGGGACCGAGGATCGAACCCCGGCCGCCAGCACAGAAGTCCAACACCTTACCCCTAGACCACCAGGTCACCCAACACCATACAAATAAAACTTTAGGTTCTCGGGGGGGGAATCACTTCTCAGTTGATAACTTCACTAGATTCTGAGGTTTGAGGAAGTTTGGATGAATAACAGATCAGGGCATGTTGTTAACCAATAATTATTTAAGTTATAAAATGTTCTTAACCATAGAAGAACACATACAATAAAAGCCCATCCCCCCATTACATATATGAGAATATAACAGGTGGGGTAAGAAACAAAAGAATGACAAAGGTCACTGCAATTTTAATGACTCAGACTGATTTATACAACATACGTTAGTAATTATTTTCTAAATTTGGACCTAAATCATAGTAATATCAATTGTATTTCCTTTTTATGTGCCAACATTACGGTACTTAATATAGCTGTCAGGCTGTTTGTTATTTACTTAAAAAAAAAGTTTATGTCACGCTTTATCCACCCCATTTTAGGCTTTTTTCTTTGTTATGGAACACTGTTTCAATATTTTATTCACTTTTTTTTACACACACAAGAGTATGTAGAATCAAACTACATTAAGATTTATAGATTTTTAAAACTTTTAATAAACATTATATTCAAACAAAGAAATAGTTTGAGAAAGCAGGCCTATATATGTAGGCCTAGTCTTATTATAGTATCCTTTATGTGGACACACATATAGGATAAATCTTAAATTTCAGCTTTCAAGGCCAGGTTAAGCCATATAGCCAAAAGATCACTTAGGTGACTGACCTCCCACTTATTTAATATTAATTTTTTATGCGAGTTTCCAAAATGTTAAAAATGTATGGCATATGGAGACGAGGTTTTAATACCAATAACATGCTAACATATGGAGGTACCTACCTTTACAATTTTAAATGGGAACTGGTGTGGTCCAGATTACAGGCCAATGTTATCGTTTTAATACCCGAACACTATACTCTTTAATTTATGAGACAGTATTAAACAATAAGTTAACTCTGTGTAAGCATGTTTTAAAGGAGGTATATAGTATGAACAGGACACATATTGTTATCGCTTAACAATGTAGTTATGTGGATGCGCTATAATTATGCGCAGATATTTAGGAGCGCATGAGGTAATACTTCAGTAATAGGTTAGAGTTAAGGAACAATGTTTATTGAAATTGGCTGTATCCAAATTCTCGTACTTAAGCGCTGTCGTCTTGTTATGTACGCTTGCTTTTGCAAGTTGCATCGGTAAACACATGACCAAGTGTAGATTCGTCCGAATTGTCACCCTAGAATATTAATATTAAAATGTCATTGTTATTAAAATTAAAAAACCATAAGAAAAATCAGCCCTTTAAAAACAGCAGACAAGTGTTTCAAATCTACAGTTTAATGCGCAGATCAAGTTAAAACGTTGTATCTCTTGTCAAGGTAAATGGATCTGGAAATCGAAGATTTTTTAGGTCCAGTGATAAGTGCAAGCCAAACGGCGCTGTTACAGTTGCAGAGTAGCACGCACAAAATTTAAATGTTGTATAGACTTTTGGCCTACTAAGTGCTATTTTATGGAAAGCCTATAGACCATAATAATTAAAATTAGAAACCCACAAATGTGGTAGCCAAAGAGAATAATTAATAACGGTACTCCCTAAAATGTCTTATGAATATAAGCTAAAACACGAATCTTGTTTTGTCAAAAAAGTTTTGAGTAAAATTAAAAGGTAGATGATGAAATATTTTAATGTCTACAGAAGTTCTAACATTTGTCACTCATAATATTCCAGTGAAGGCATTCATAAGCTTAACTCTAACGATAAAAGGACCACGTCCTCAAAATAATGCAGTATTTATTTATATTTTTCATCATTTTACTATCGCTTTACTGATTATTTGTAGCTTGACGTCACAATGCTGCTGATTGATATCTCAGAACGTGAAGGGCAGAACATAACTGTGCCTAATGAAGTAAAAGCTTTGGTTTAAAATATATGAATATCCGCTTATAAATGACCGTGAATTGGGAAAATATTATAAATTACATTGATAAATAAAACAAAACACTCCGAGAACATGAACTCGAGTTGTGAGCAATTGGCATAGGCCCTAGGTATATAATGGCCTTCTGGATTTTGGTTGAGTTTCGAGACAAAGACCAATATTAATATTTTTTAAATGTTAAAACAAACTTGTGAAACTCTGGATTTCACACCAGACGCATTACGCTTTGATTATCAAATGCTAGAACTGTGCCCTCTTTCAATGTTTCCCCAATGTCAAGTAACATATGTTTCAGCCGGATTACTTCTTCGGCCGCAGTTGATGCAGCAATGTACTCAGCTTCAGCAATGAAAAGGAAAACTGTTCGTTTACGTTGATTAGCCCATGTTACAGGGTCGTTGCTTATTTGAAAGAGGTCAAGTGTCTAAGTCGTTCGTGAAG
The DNA here is from genome assembly GCA_901482245.1 of Timema douglasi. Classification (NCBI taxonomy): domain Eukaryota; kingdom Metazoa; phylum Arthropoda; class Insecta; order Phasmatodea; family Timematidae; genus Timema; species Timema douglasi. Next base: position 166,497 of record CABEEJ010001219.1, read on the forward strand.
TCAGAGTCCGAGAAACCAATTAATTAAGGTGGATTTTTGCTCCTTGTAAATTCAATGACATAGCTGAATGTGCCTTTTAATTATCTTAAGATGTGTTTGACCGCATTCCAATGACTTGGTCCATGGTTTGCCAAATATCTACTCACGTTTCCAATTGCGCGTATGATTTCTGGTCGACTAGCTATTGCAGCAAATATTGAACTGCCAACATCTTCTCGATGGAGTACTTGTTTTTCTTAATTTTCTCCTTTGTTAAAACTTAAGTGAGTGTGTGGATCATCGGGTACACTAATTAGCTTAGAGTCTTCAAGATTGTTTTTTTTTATTATTTGTTTGATATAGTTGGTCTGATATAAAAATATCGATCCATTTATATTAAATTGTCTTATTTCTAACTCTACAAATAATTTTGTTAACTGATCGTGACTTCAAAATTTGTCTTCAGTTCATTGAGTACAAATTGAAGTGACATTTTGTTTTCCACCATGATCAGCATATCATCAACATAGAATGCAAGTAAAACCTTTATTTCATTGAACTCGCCTCGATAAACAAATGTAAAATTAGCGTGGACTGCTAATATGACAATATTACTACCCACCCCTAAACAAGCTAATATTCATAGACATCCTGCAATAGAAATACCAATAGAACCAGTCAGCTTTAAAATACTACCCCAAATAATTTTAAACTCATAGACATCCAACATTATTAAACATCACGATCTTACTATGTCATATACTCACGCGTATATTTGCCTGGAGTAGACCAACGTGCAAGTCCAGCCTGCTCACCATGAATGCTAGAATGAAGAGAAGTCCAAAACACGCTACAATTGTGTGGCACCCTGATGTTCAAACGGAGAAAGCCAGCAATGCTTTGATTGCCCCGTACTGTACTATTAGAAGACCACTCATATTTTTGGACACCTGGATGGCTTGCGTGACCAAACAAGTATAGCTGTACAACTGCTCGTCTTGGAGTTTGTGTTTTGGGGACTAGTCGAATGCAGCGGCTGATAATCAAGACAACAAGAACCCGGCCTACGTGACAAATACAACGAAGCCTTTCAACCAGATGTTTGTGAGTGACGTAATAACAAAGGAGAACTCCCAACTTCACACCCTGCAACTAGACCTATATAACGAGGAAACACAGACAATCTCAAGACTTTGGCCACTTCCCCGGGAAGTCCTGTTCAGGACGAGGAATTTATCTAACCAGGATGGCTAATAATGATATCTTTGTTTAAATCTATAAAATATAAATTGATTAATTGAATTTCTTAAAATACTTTTATTTAGTTCGTTATGGAAATCTGTCTATGTAGGCATCGGTAATGTTTTGATAAACTTTAACTTTTAAACGTAAATTCTGTTATGGATCACTTAATTCTTCCTGTTGCCGCTTGAGTAGTATCTATTTATTTTCTTGGGTTAATTAAATAGCCACATTATTATGTTATTTTTTATGTATTGCAATATTTAGATTAAATATTAGATATTTGCTTTTGTGGATTATCAGTAATTTAAATTCTTTAAATTGAAAAGGTTTCTTTTGGTGGCTATTTTGTATACTTCTTTGCTTTTGAGTTAATGTTAAAGTAACTTATTTTTGTTGATTAATATGGTCTTGACTTTATTATTCACAAATTCATTTAGGCAAAATTACAAGTTCTGTAATGTAACTATTTCTAGTTTTAAATTAAATATTTAAATGTGGGAATATTGTTTAATTCTTTAAAAGTGACAAGGGTTGTCCGGCGAGGGTTTTAGTTTAGTCTGGAAGTCAAACCTTTGTGCTTTAACGTAAATATCTGGTGCAATATTTAAATTTGAATTTATTCCATAAATCTAAAACTGTTTTGTCTCTATTCATTGTTGTTAACCATTTAAAAAAGGCTCATTAAGCTCCCTATGATCATGTATAATTTTTTTTTTTTAGTTAAACTTTAAGTAAATATCTGGTGCGGCATTTAAATTAAAATTTATTCCGTAAATTTAAGACTTTTTATTTGTATTCACTGGTGTGAATCTGACGCTTTGTGAACCATTTAAAAGAGGTCCATTAAGCTTTTTGCAATTTTTGTAATTTTTAGTAGTTTACACTTTTGATCCTTTTGATTTTATTTGAGCTTAATCCACTGTGGTGAATTAGAAGCTTGTATATCATTTAGAAAAGTTTCTTTAAATAATTGCAACTATTTTGTTTATTTCATTGGTCTCTTCTAGACAAGTTTATATTATATAACTATATTCCTTACACTTTTGAAACGCACTGCGCATGTAATAAATTTGCTAATATTTATTTGTTTTTCAACATACTTCAGTAAGACCTGTAAGGCCATGCAACTTTTTTTTAACACTGTTTGTTACTTTGAATAAATAATTCAAATATTTATTTAACCTGCAAATGCTTTCCTTTTTCATGTAATTAGTTATCAACACCCCCCTCAACCCCCATTTTTTAGTCTAGTGTGGCCGTAACTAAATAGAGTGAGAGTGGGGTGGTACACACGTTTATCTGCAGTAATTTTGCTGAATTCAAAAGTTTTCAGGAACCTGACAAACCTTTCATTCCAACAACGTGGTTATTATTTGAGGCCATCTATAGATTTTCTTAACCTGAAAACAAGATTTTGGTCAATGTTGATCCAATCTGATGGAAACATGTAGATGTCTTTCTTGGACTTCCAAACAAAACAAAAATGCAGTTTTCATATTGAACTGCATGATTTCATAGCTTTGTTGAGCTGCGATAGCAAGTAGGAACCGTAGAGAGTCATACCGCGTTGTAGAAGAGTAGGTGTCATTGAAGTCAACCCCTTCTTCCTCTGCAAATCCTTTAGCACATAGACTTGATTTGTATCGTGAAATGTGTCTATCTCCTGTGCATTTTACTTTGAATACCCATTTAGAACCTATAACATTTTTTACCGAGAAACTAGCTCCCAGGTGTTGTTCTTTTATAGTGTATCCAATTATGCTTTGATTGCATTAATCCACTTTTCTCCATCGAAACGCTTAATGGCATCCTCATAGGTTTATGGTACATCTATTTCCACAATTACATTTATTTAATAGCGTTTGGGAGGCCTGATGACATATCTTGGTCGCAGCTCTTAATTCGTTTCAATGTGTCCAGGCTCTTCACTATCCTGTTCAGAATGTTGAGCGCCTACATCTTCCTGCTGAATTCTTTTATCAGAATGATGTGTGTTTTCTATCAATACTGAGAGTGTGTTTCTTTAAGGAATGAATAAAACTACTTGGATTTTAATTGAAAATCACATTTATTGAGACAGTGATTTTTCGTGAGTTTTGATCCATTAAGCGATATTTGGTTAAGTTTCCATCATATCCTACAAAGATGAGTTTCTTGCTCTTTGGTATAAATTTGTTGCTTAATTCCTTAGGTACATGCATGTGTACCTCGCTGCCAAAGGTTCTTAGATGTGACATCTCAGGTATTTTTCCACTCCACATTTCATAGGGCGTCGAGTTTGATACCTGAGAGTTTGGAGCTCAGTTTAGAATGTAGACAGCTGTGTTTACTGCCTCTGCCCGTATATTTGTTGGCATATTCTTTGCATATAGCATTGAACGTGCACTTTCGATTATGGTTCTCAAGTAACGTTCGGCTCTACCATTTTGCCCAGGAGTATAAGGTGCCATTGTTTCAGACTCAATTCCATGTTTAGACATATTATCTTTAATTCCCTGACTACAGTATTTAGTCCCGTTGTCAGTAAATAGGGTCTTGCTATGGTATTTATATTTAGTCTTGATCATATTTTCAAAATCTTTGAAACACACAACACCATCTGTTGTGTGCTTGATGAATAATACAACACGATAGCCCCAACAGTCATCTTTAAATAATCAAAATATTTATCACCCTGAATTGACGGTGTTGACATTGGACAACACACGTCATGTAATGGAAAATCCCCCATCATCCATCTATGGGCGTCCATGAATATATTGGTTTACCATTTGATTGTGGTTTTTGAGTCTTAAGAAAGCATTCATTTTTTAGTTATAAAATAAAGTTGTTTTAGAGTAAAATACATATAATATAATATAGGCCTATATATAATAAACTGTTGAAATTATCTGTAGCTAATAGGCACAGTGCGTTCATGTATGTAGTGCTGATAGTGGCAGAATCTTGAAACACTTAAATGAAGGTGAATGCTGAAACACGAAGCTAATCATAATTTATTTATATTCCAAACATGTTTAAACTTTGTTGGAATATTTATATTTTAATACGTTGAATTAAGTATAAAACGTCACAATATGAAATAAGAGTTGTTGTAATTGGGAATGTTCAAATCGATACAAAACCCTAATAAAGATATAACATTTGACATTTTACTTCATTGGAATAAAGTGGATAAAAACGAAACAAATGTGTTCAAATAGGTGACAGAAATAATGTAGTAAATCTTTTAATATCTATGTTTATCCCTACTCTTTCTCAACTATGAGTAAACACAAGAACTATGCCAATGAACCAATAAATTTCAAGTGTTTTAGGTTATATTTGTTAATTAAACTAAACTAAACATACATTTGACTTCATAAATATTCCAAAGTACGAGTCCTGGTTAGATTATTTGACACCCGGGATTCCTTGGCATCCCTCATAAATAACCTTTAAATTTACATACACAAATAATATTATAGGTTTAAAATTAGATATTTAAACAATACAGTACTGTCACAAACAAGTGGAAAATAAGAAAAATTCAAATACAGTAATTGAAAATTCAATAAACAGGACCTAATACTTCATTTTATTGTATTAAAAAAATCAGTCTCAATGCTTAGCCTATTCGTTAAAGATTCATAATCTCTGCTTTCGAGCCTTAATTTTTGTAAAACGATTAATTACATAATTAACATTCATATTTCTTGCATATTCATGTTCATTTGAAAGTAAAGCCAGATTTGTAAATCTTTACTGGTTCATAGTGAAACGTAAGACATTCTTCATCAATTTTAATTTGGTAAAACCTATTTCACATGAAAAAATAGACACATACACAGTCAAAGGGAATTTTAAACACAGTGATAAGCTTGACAGAGTTTCACAAAAATCCCATTTCACAATATACTCTAGAAACTGCAATGTTGTCCATTTCTTTTCCTCTTCAACACTGAATATGGCAGCCTTAAAATGTCTCCGCAATCATCCGATTTCCACACCGATATCTTCAACTTGTCTGTGGGATTAATTTATTTTGGAACTTCACACCAAAAATAAATGTAGCTAAAAAAAAGAGAGATCACTTACAGCAGACAACAACATTAGGGTTGAGCCTCTCGTGTCCATATTTTCTTTGAGATTGCGCAATATTTCAAGGGTTGAGGTCAGTATTTAAAAATTGGCCTTCACTAGTTTCATAGTGTCATAATGAGCACTCAATCTTGTCTGAGAAAGTCTTTTGACAACCATTCCTACATTCTTACTCAGAATCTCCCATTAATGAGGTGAGACTGTGTTAAACACTTTGGTTAAAGTTTGGAACGCACTGTTCTTATTTAGCAGAACGCACACGGTAAAAGTTCAACATGAGTGTTACATGATGCCAACCACAGTAGCACAAAAAAGGGCTTTAATGAATGTATTCGTGCGCCACACTATTGGGCACTCATACTGTTGGTTACGAGGTTAGGCCTAAACA
>CABEEJ010001220.1:0-48600 GCA_901482245.1 Timema douglasi
CGTTATAGCCCTCGGCCTCTATAGAGAAAGGTTCTAATCGATGAATAAAAACTCCAACACCTCTATCCTACCAATTAATTAATTAATTAACAATAATTTATTAACAATCATTAATAATTAATCAGCAAGAACCAACATGTCAGAGTTGGTAGGCCAGGGAGGTGGTAGGGGAGGGGAGGGGGCAGGAGGATGGGGAAAAACCAACAGCCAATCAGAGAGCGAGGAGGCGTGGTCACGTGACCAAATCCAGCCAGTAAGGAGCTGTGATGACAGGACAGTCCAACTACTATTATGAGAGAATGGGTGGTAAGCCTGAGACGCAAAGTTCGCCCCAGCGTGGCCTGAAAATACATTAATTAAATTATATATACAATTAAAGAGAAATCGCACCGACTAATTTAATTAAAGTTCACATAAGGAGAGAGAAAGGCGACCGCATTTGCCACAAGCGTTGAGAAACATTTCAAAGTTTAAAGATTATAAGAGTTTATGTCCCAGACATTAATTTTGATAAATATCCCCCCTATTACACCGAAAGAGAATTTTGAATAATTAAATAATAGATCCCGGCCCATTAGTTGCCGTCCTCACCTAGGTCGGTCGGTGGTATAATGAGTGTCCATTGAAAAACAACGTTCCAATATATACTCATAATTGTATCCACAGAGAGAAAGGGCAAGGGAAGGAGGGGGTAAGTAGAAAGAACAAACACGACAAGAGTAGGAGGTACTATCAACAAGTAGATTATTCTAGATGGTCCTAGAGGCGGAAGTCGTAACTTTGTCTGGTCGCGTGGAACCTCATTCGTTTCCGGCCAGGCGTGGGTTGATTCCCGAGTAGCCCGTCAGTCGAAAGCTCCATTTAGTCTGTTGTGTCAGTTGGAAAGCGGAGGTCAATAGCACGTGCTCTTGTGTTGGAGTTCATCAAGGGCGGTGGGTGAGTGTTGCCCCATTTTAAATAGCTTTAACTTGTAACTCGTTACAATAAATACATAGGTACCTAATAATGCCGTTACCTAAGCAAGAAACTGCATTTATATCAAAAAGCCACTCCATACTTAATCCATCCTCATTAGCTTTCTCGATGCTCCCCTATCTTCGCATACTCCCTTCGCTTCAACATCCATACACAAAGTCATGCATGCTCTTTTATTCTTAAAACTCTTAGTTTTTTTCTCTTTTTTCACACATTTGTCTAAAACATATAGCAACGTCTTACATGACTTACCTCTTCTTTTTTATCTACACAAGCTACCATCTTATATTTGCTCCATCACCTGATCCACACTCTTCCTCTCAACATGCCCAAACCAATGGAAGACGCTTATTTTACATTGACCTATTGAATTCCATTTTAAACCACACTCCTTCAGTGTCATTTATTACTGACTCTGTCTATACGAGTTTTTTCCACATATGTTTCTTAGATATCTCATTCCGACCGCATTCAGCTTGCTCTTGTATTTCTTATTACAAACCTACTCTTCATGTCCCTAAAACAATATTGGCGTTAACACCCATTAATATACTACCAACTTTGCCTCTTTCAACAATAGGTCCTACTTCATTCTTTGGAATAGTCCCCATACAACTAAATACATTCACCCGTCTGTCGCTTTCCCCATCTATCCTTCCATGTTTACTGCAGAACATTCTGCCTAGATACACAAAATAATTTACTTGTTTTAACAGTTTTCCATTTATACTAAGCTTAAAATATTTCCTGATCCATACTTATCAAAAATTATCACTCTGGTTTGGATACATTTATAAGGAGATCAGGGGCTCCGGAACAGGAGGAGCTTTCGGGCTTGACCCCCCCCCCTTGTTTTTATATTGGGGGCTGGGAATATCTTAAGCTGCTCTCCCGAAATATTTCCCAAGTAAATTAAAACCCATGTATAAAAATTTACAACCGTTACCAAAGTTTTTAATTTAGTTATTGCGAATAGGTGTGAATTAGTCTTTTCATGGCGCATCTTGGCTATGTGAAAATTGCTGATATCACAAAATCCGTTATTATTCCACATTCCCTGATTTGTTTCGAACAACACACAAGGCCAACAATACAGCCGGTTTCTTGATTTGCATGCAGTTAACCATTTTGAAAAAGTATAATATTCTGTTTTAAAATTACGTGTATAGTCTTTCATTTTTGTTTTAGCAGAAATGTCTGGAGTTGGCCTACCTTTCATTATTACTTGATGCTTTTCTTCAAAAGTGAGGGCTCCAAACGAAACTGCGAATAATCGGTCGAGAGCACAGCATTGAGAAAGGTGACCGGCACTGCTACATCCCACTGAACTACCTTCACCAACCCTGCTACTTGTCTCAGGTCCCTTCCCCAAGCTTTGTTGTGAGGAAACAGTTTTCAAATCCGAGTCACCTTCCATAGTTCACAATTTCAAACTCTGTCAAACTAAATTGTCAATCGAACACTTTAACACTTCACAAGATCTCTTTCATTAATGGGAACAATTACATAAGCTTAACAACCACAACACTACCACTTATAAGAAGAAAACAAAAATTACATTTACCTGTGACAGAACGCCAAGTGTTAGCATATATCTTATTATAGAGACGGACTAGGCTGGCTTCAACTAGTACTCTCCCCGGTAAGAGCCGATAAGACTCGAGCGCTTCCGATGTTAGTTGGGATAGGGGAAGGGGTCCGCGCAAGCAGCGGAAACATCATTGAGTATTGTGACAGCGCTTCTGATGTTAGTGTGTTGTCATTTAAGAGAGGGAAAGGGGTGTGGGGGCAGCGCACAAATAGCTAGAATATTGTTGAGTATTTTGATGCAAATTGAGATTCAGATAGATTTTATTTTATGCCTTTATTTCCCGTTAAAATTTAACTCAAAATAAATAAACTAAAAATGTCTGGGGACTAACCTAGCCACTGCACATAACATTACCAATTTCGACTATTCTGATATAATGTTATTCATGAAATCTCCCAAGTAAACCCTTAACAAACTAATTGTGAAATACAATTCACAAGTTAAGCGGTTCAAAGTTAATTCAATGTTTATAAACAACAAGCATAACGCATAACATTACCAATTTCGACTATTTGACATAATGTTATTAACGAACTCTTCCAAGTAAATCCTTACTAAATTAATTGTGAAATACAACTCACAAGTTAAGTAGTTTAAAGTTAATTTCATGTTTGAGAAAACGAAGAATAATTTATTAAATTCACGTTTACAATGTGCTCTATCAAATATTCTATTTCCACCAAGAGTAAACTTAATTCTGTCCACTTTCATTTATGAAGTGTTTGCGTGGTTGTGCTTTCCTTGCAGGGCCAACAGATAGCGGTGAAAGCCTGTTATAAGTTTACATATATTTCTTGCAGCTAGCCAAGAGTAATTATATTGTTGATTTAGCCGAAAATTAAAGTGAGAGAGAAAGAGAGAGAGAGACAAAGCCTATATCAATGCCGTGCCAAGGGACCTTGGTTCGAATCCAAACAGGGGCTTAAAATGAGAGTTTATCCTCCCTGGACTAATTTTTTGTAGTTGTACTAGGGTGTATTTATTAGACACACTTTGCGAAAGGTCCCGGGATCGATTCCCTACATGGGTGAAAATGTATGTTTAACCTTAATAGTGTTAAATTAACCGCTCTGGTAGCTGTCCTAGGGTTCAACTGCATTTATTACACACTTTATGAATGTTGGTTTCAGCTAAAGCAATTATGTTTAGGGAAAAAAATGTAACATATAATATTAATATTAATACCGAAAGTATTATACATTTTAAAGAGGAAAAAACATGAGCATGTTTGTAACAGTGCTTACTTTGACATGTGAATGTGTGCGTTATAGTTGAAAGGGAGGCCGGAAATGATCGCACGGTCATTCTACCACCACCACCACCACCACCACTGACAACTAGTCCCCCGCACCATACCAAGGGAGCCCAAGCTACGGTGCGGGAGACGGGGTTCGTAGTTCTTCCACAATCCGTGGCGGCAGCGACAGCGGTACCGTCTTCTGCCCCGCAACAGGGATTTAGTTGCCCGGTAAATCAGGTAGGCGGGACCCTGTCAAATGGCGTCCCTCTTCGGATCGTCGAAGAGAATATTAAACAATTGAGGCGTTTATTTTATACTGGTAGAAAATTACCGTACATCTTGGTGCTCCAGCAAGTGATCGTGACGCATTAAGCTGGCTTGAAGAACAAATTATTAATTTGCTCAATCGGTTGCAGGACTATGGCGTTAGCGCCGATGACCATGTCGGCTTACTTTTTAATAGCACGGACTCCACGTTGAAACCTGTGTATGTATCATTTAGGCGAGCAGATCAGTTAGACGCTCGAGCCGTGCTTGTAACGTAAGTCGAGTGTTGAAAAGTAATAGTTTGTTTTATAGTACAGCACCACTGTACGTTAAACTCAGCCATTTTAAGGAGCCTCGTGGGAGTGCACGTTATTGTGATACACTCGCTCCCGCTAGCACATATAGCCGTGATAACCAAGGGATCATTAGGATTCAAAATGGCGACACACTTTGCCTTGCCCATGCATTGGTTGTTGCCAAAGCTATATGTGATAATAAAAGATAACCAGGATGCATGGATGTGAACACCTTTAAACAAATCAAAAAGGGTCATCTCATTCAAAAACTCAAAGCAGAGGAACTATGCCGTGATACCCGTGGGAATCACTTGAAAGGTGGTGGACTAACCGAGCTGAAACAATTTCAAACATATCTCTCCGAATACATAATCACTGTGTTCAGGGAACGTCGGGGGAGACAGGTTCTATATGAGGGGCCTACTCCCTCCAAACATTCATTTAAGGGCTACCTTGATTTGTATTTTCACGACGATAAGCAAAACCATTTTGATATCATAACATCCTTGACAGCCGCATTTAAGTGCTCGTACTTTTGCCGCGAGTGCCATGTTCTGTTCAATGATAAGAACAAACACAAATGTGAATCCACGTGCAAAATGTGCTACGCTAACACGGTTTGTAGTGGAGGCTGATCTGTGGTCTCTAAAGACTGCGGGCGTTGGTTCATAAACCAGACGTGCTTTGATAACCACAAATGTCCTGGTTTTTGCAGAGGTCACAGGTCGGTCTGTGATGTCAAAAAGGTTTACGATGTGGCCGGGCAATTTTTCAGTTTGGAAAGATCAAATTATTCACATAGGTGTTATGAGGCTTTTTGTAGAGTATGCGAGATTCATCGTCCTTTTGGTCAATTCTGTTATATGAAGCAGGCCCCATCTAAGCCGTTACTGGAAAAGAGCAATTTCATGTATGTATTTTATGATTTTGAATGCAAGAAAGAAACTCTTCTTCAAGGTGTGGCTGGCACGTACTTGCACGAACCTAACCTAAGTGTCGCGCAGACGTGTTGCAAGGCCTGCGTTCATATAGATGCAAATGGCCATCATTGCACTGAATGTGGGGGCGCTAGGACTCGCATATTCAAGGGTGATACCACAATGGCCCAATTTTTTAAATTTATAGAACAAATTAAAGCATCAAAATTTAAGTATATCACCCTTCTAGGCCATAATGTGAAAGACTATGATGGAAATTTCATTTTAAGACATATTATGAAGGTTAAAAAATGAACTCCATAGCTCATAATTAACGGTAGTAAAATCATGTCGATGCGTTACGGCCCGCTCCACTTTATTGACTCCCTGAACTTTCTCCCAATGTTGTTGTACAAGATGCCAAAAAACATTCGGCTTGGACAAGTCTTTGGCCAAGGGACATTTCTCCCATTTTTTCAACAAAAAAGAAAACGCGGGGTATAGGTGTCCCTTGCCGCCAAAGGAGGACTACAGCATCGGTGAGATGTCAGTTGAGGGAAAGGAGCACTTTGAGAAGTGGTATGACGCGTTTATCAAAGATAATTATGTCTTTGATTTTAAATGCGAGTTGGAATTGTATTGTGTGAAAGATGTAGAGATCCTACAGAAGGCCTGTTTAAAGTTTAGAGACATGCGCATTGAGAAAGCAAAGGTGGATCCTTTCAGAGAGGCGTGTACTATAGCTGGTGCGGCCATGTTGGTCTACCGCTGATGTCATCTTAAGGAGAATACTATTGGTATTATCCCAAACGGTGGCTACCGGTGTGTAGACCAACAATCGCACATCGCTGTACAATGGCTCTTCTGGGAGGCCCATCAACGCGGTGTCTCTATTCTTCATGCTGGTAACAGCGGTGAGGAATATGTGTTAGGGCGACGTGTAGACGGCGTTGTTAAAGCTGGAGATACCACCACCGTCTTTCAGTTCTGGGGCTGTTATTGGCACGGGTGCCCTCTTTGTTTCCCTGACACGACCACCCCTATCAAAAATAGTCCCCACGAGACCATGAAGACGCGCTATGAAGCGACCATGACTTGGTTGGAAAAGTTTAAGAATGCCGGATAAAAGGTCGTAGAGATGTAACAGTGTACGTTTAATGCGATGAAACGCACAGACAAGGACTTGCAGCAATTTGTACTCCGGCACGAGGTGTATACCAAGGAGCCTCTCAGCCCCATAATTGCATTCTTTGGTGGGCGTACAAATTGTATCAAGCTCTTCCACGAAGCAGACCTTTCTTGTGGAGAGAAGAAAAAGTACTTGGATGTGTGTTCATTGTATCCTTACGTTTGCAAGTACAAAATTACCTCGTCGGCCAACCCAAAATCCATTTGGAACCAAATTGTCCGTCTCTAGATCAAGTAGAAGGCATAGCCAAAGTTACGGTGACGCCTCCGCGGGATTTATTCATGCCCGTATTGCCTACACGAATGCACGACAAGTTAATGTTCATCTTGTGCAGGAAATGCTGGGAGGAGAAAAACCAAGGCGCGTGCCAGCACAACGACAAAAAAGATCGTTGGTTGCCAGGCGTCTGGGTGTTTGACGAGATCCGGAAAGCCGTTGAAAAAGGCTACACCGTTGAATCAGTACACGAAGTGTGGGAGTACAATGTATCTGTTTAAGACCATCAGACAAGTTCTGGTGAATTGTTTCACGGGTACATTGATCCTTTTTTGAAAATCAAACAAGAAGCCAGCGGATGGCCAGAGTGGTGTACCTCACAAGAGGAAAAGTTAGCTTATATTCAAAATTATGAGGAAAGGGAAGGAGGTAAAACTCGATTTCGGCTATGTTTGTAAAAGCCCTGGTCCCCGCACTCTGGCTAAACTCTTTTTAAATTCACTATGGGGAATGTTTGGGCCAAGACCCCAATTTACCACACGTGGCCGTTGTTGACGACTATCAGGGCATCCACAAGTACCAGACGGATCCATACATCACCGTGGACAGCGTCATTGATGTTAATGATGAGGCTATGTTCCTCAATTACAAGGATGCTCGTGACGCGTTGCGCCCTAACCATAACACGAGTGTGATGGTGGCATGCTACACGACTGCTATGGCTAGGTTGCACTTATACAGCATCCTTGAACAATTGGGGGATCGCGTTTTGTATCATGATACAGATAGTGTTCTATTTACTGAACGCCCCAGCGATTGGAGTCCACCGACCAGAGACTTTATAGGTGATCCCACTGATGAACTTCAGGATTACGGTCTGGGAAGCTACATTAGCGCCTTTGTAATCTGGTGGTCCTAAGAATTACGCGTACCGAGTTTGTGTTGGTGGCGATACTGCCAAAACAAAAACGGTGTGCAAGGTTCGCGGGATCACCATAAACTATGGAAACCGGAACGACGTTAATTTTGACTTTTTGAAAGATATGGTCACCGGACAGGCCGCGGAAAGATACATACAGATACCACACAAAATTTTAAGAAAAGGTCCTGCGACTGTATGTACCGTTTTGCAGACTAAAATCTACCGGCCCGTGTACACCAAACGTCGGATAACTGATGATTTTAATAAGTTGCCATTTGGGTATCAGAGTACTTGTAAACCCACTCGCCACGACTAAAAGGTGATTATTTAGACGGGCTGAATAATCATATAGTTTTCTTTCACTCTAGACAGTTCCGCTGACATACAATTTTTAAAAAGATTTGAGATTATTTTCATATATTTTTTCTGCATGAAAACAAGCATATTTTTATTTATTTATATATGCACTAAGGTTACTTTTTTATATTTTTTATTTGCCAGTACAATCCTCCACCTAACTGATAATTTTTTTTCTAGTCAATTAGTTGTTTGTATATATTTTAATTCTAGTCAATTATAATAAACTGCTTGTATATATAATTATTTCAAATCTAGTCAAATATTATAATCTGTTTGTATATATATATATATTTATTTTATTTTAAATTGAAACCATCTCTATGTATATATCATATTTATTACCGAGGCCACTATTCCCCCTATGTATAAAAAAAATATATATATATATAGTAAATATTCTCAGTATGCTTTTCATCATTGTAAAATCTGTTATTTTAACCAGTCACCCTCTTCTGACAGCTGTGTGGGTCACCATCCTCACCATTGGATGCTATTTTGTACCAAATCACCCATTATCACCTGCTCCTCTTCATCATACGGTGTCGTCCACGGCAGTCAGTAGGTTCCAGGAGAGCATCTCGGGATTATATAGATAATGGCGGGGTTAGATGGACACAGCCGATTTAAGAGATACTATTTAGCGTAGAATTTTAAGTTTTATTTTAACTGAATATTATACATGTTGGTACCACGGTTACTTAAATGAGATAAAAAAAATTATTTATGACATTGATAGGGATAATTATTTAGGGTAGTGGTTATTTAGCCACCTCGTGTACCTCTCCTTTCACCCAACTCGAAACTATCTCTACACATTACGAAAAGTACTTAGTGAATACAGGTCTTCTCTGTTTGCGTGCTAACCGGCCAATGTCGCATCTGACGCTTTCCTTCCACTTAGGGTCAAACACAGACGCTTAATCAAATGTGTTGATTGGCCAGGAGTCCGCACCAAAACCTCCCCCGACCCTGAAAGACCACACGTGCAAGCCAGTGGTGCATCTCCCAGCTTCCAGGTTCAGCTATTAATACATTGCACGATGCTTAAAATGAAAAGTAAAAGTAATAAATTTGGATGACTCTAATATTCCAACAAAGACTTAAATAATGAAAAACTATTAGATTAAAAGTTTAAAGGCCTGAAAATGAAGTTAAAGTATTGGAATTTAAAACATATATTGCTTACAATTTTGGTTGTGATTTACATAACTTATAATTACCATAAATACACTCACTTTCTTATAATTAACCATTTGATAGTAATAAAGAGAATTAAATTAGGCCTAGATGAATGGGAATTGAAAAAATGTATTTATAAATTTAGTAGTCTCAGTATCTGAAGCGTATTAATATGTAAACAATGGCAAACTAATATAATTTTATAAATGAAATGGTTGAGAGCTAAGGGCCTAAAACCCTGACCCCTTTACATTATGTTTATGCTAATAAATATATATTGTAAATATTCACAGTATACTTTACACTGTGTGTATAATTTTTATGGTTTAAATAAATATTGTAAAACTGTTATGTTTGTGTTTTAAGGTCTACACCCGCACCTCCCTCCTATCCTATAAATACAAGCTCATATAGCTCATAAGCTCAGTCTCAAACATTATGGACAAGTTGAAACATCCATTTTCGGCCATCATAAGCGGTCCTTCCGGCTGTGGAAAGCCACAGTTTGTAGCAGCCTTTATCCGTCACTTGGACACAATGTGTGACGTTAAAATGATAAGATCGCATGGCATTATGCTTTATGGCAACCAGGATTCGAACAAGATTTTTAACAGCATATTAATTTAAAATAATTTCAAGATTTACATAATTGTATTACTTATGATTTTTTTTTGTAAAAGTTAAATCTATTATTATATCAAAATATTTTTTGAGAACATTAAATTTCTTGTTGCTGTTTAAGTGACTAATTTGTTTAGTGTAAATGTGATATATTATGTCAACATATATAATTTCATATTTAAAATGTAACAACATATTAATTTAAAATAATTTCAAGATCCTCATAAATGTATTATGATTTGTGATTTTATTGTAAAAGTTAAATATAATATTATATCAAAATATTTTTGCTAACATTAAATTTCTTGTTGCTTCTTAAGTGACTAATTTGCTTAGTGTAAGTGTGGTTAGATCACACAATTTTACAGTCTGCACTGCGTCAACAATATTTACCAGCTGCTGCAACTTGTCCATCTTGAACCGCTCTACAAACGCTTATAAATAGACAATCAACTGAGCACCCCCCTCGATCGATGTCACGTGGTAGGAGAAGAAGAACAGGGTCACGATCTATTTTTGTCTCGACTTGTTTTGTCTGCCCGCCAACCTGGCGCCAGGGAAAACCCGTTGACTGGGTCAATGACCTCGATATCTGTTCTTGTCTCAACTCGTCTTGTTTGACCACCAAAGAGTCGCCAGGGAAAACCCAAGTGGTTGCCACACACTGACCTAGTTCACGATCTATTCTTGTCTCGACTCGTCTTGTTGAGCCTTCAAGCTGACGCCAGGGAAAACCCTGTTAGCCGGGGCAATGACCTCAATATCCATTCTTGTCTCAACTCGTCTTGTTGGGCCGCCAAACTGTCGCCAGGGAAACTCCATTGCGCCCTCGCGATCTATTCTTGTCCTGACTTGTCTTGTCGTTCCGCCAGACTGCGCCAGGGTTGCGACACATAACTCTAAGGAGGGGGGGAGGTGAAAGGGGTCTTAAGGCAGGGGAACCATTTATCGCAATCTACCCCAGACAGCCATAGCACGAGGTTCGTGCTGCTTGTTCCTGTACAGTCCGACAGAGCCTTGTGACGGAGGAGCTAATGTTAATTCAACATAAGACAGCCATAGCGCGAGGTTCTAATAAGCAAATAAATAAACTACAATGCCCTAATCAATGAATAAAAACTTCCAACACCTCAATCCTAGCCAAATAATCAATTAACAATAATTAATCATCAAGAACCAACATGTCCGGGGTTGGTAGGCGAGGGTTGTAGGGAGAGGGGTTACATGGGGGAGGACGTAATCAGCTCATGAGAAATGAGGTCAGGGGGTGTGGGGTGGGGGGAATAATGGTAAATCAAACGTTTGTGGAAAGTAGGTTAATGAGCATCACAATACTATCTCGCGGTGTGACATAGTGGAGTGAGAAGCCCCCCGCACTACTGACAACTCCTGGGTAGCTCAGTGGTAGAGCATTTGCGTACTAAGCCAAAGATCCCGGGTTCAATTCCCGTGTCAAGGTGTTATTTTTCAATTTTCAGAATATAAATCTTCTGAGCCTAACTGATTATTTGGTCTAATTTCATACTTTGTCTTATCAAAGCAACTATTAGTGTCACTGTCTCTTTTTGGGTTCTAAGCCGCCATCGTCCTTTACAAAATAATTAATATTAACGATATTAGTAATAAGTGTTTTTTTTATATCTTTGCAACAAACTCTTTTACCCAATACTGCTAAACTAAGTAAATTAGAAAACTGAACATTTCAAGTTCACAATAGTTTTATTTAGTAGACATTAGAAGTGTTACATTTTACAAGTATTACAATTAGGCAGAACATGATAGCATTTTAATTCTCTTCTCAAGACAAATATCCATGAGTGATTACTTGATTACTTGCAGTGACCTGGGCAACACAGTGACCAGTCAAGAGGCAGTAGAATTTCTAAAAGGAGAGTAATTTGAGAATTAGTTAAAGCAAAATATAGAACAAATTTATAGTATAACATTTACACAGTCTCACTTGACAAGGTTGAGTGTTATTAAAATAGTTGGATAGTTGACTGGTAAATCCTGCTGGATGATGGCTAAGGGCCAGAAGTCATTAAAGTACTATGGCAGGACTTGTTCCCACTACGGTACTACCCATGCATTCAATAGTACATTAACCTAATTTTGAACAACCACAAAATTTAAGAACCTATTTACAGGGCAAAACAAAATATTATTTGCGCGGACCCCACTATGACAAAAGGTCAATTTCCACGGGTTGCGCACCCAAACTAATACATTTAATGAACATTGACTGCATAGTCAAACCTCTACGATTTACCACTGCACTGCGTAAGGCAGAAGAAAGAAACAGACTTCCTGGCGATAACCATCAATAACAAAGTACTGATGCACATGACGTTTAGGGTGTCATGAACTATTTTACCTATTCAAGATTTATAGGAACTTGTGAGTTAGTGTACATTTACCACACTAAAATTCACATTTTCCAAGTGAGAGGCATAGACGTTAGGACCGTGTCCAAAAATACAACAATGCACTCAGCATTTGACTTTATGAGTCATTAAAATTTTACATGTCCATCAGACAGAAAGGCGAAATATTGCCAAGGTACTTCTAGCATAACGAAGTTAGCTAGTTCTGAGTATGATACTTGATCTAACAAAAAACTCTCAGCAATTGACTTTAAGAGTCATTAACATCTGACTTGTCAATCAGACAGACAGGTGAAATATTACTACGATACTTTTAGCATAATGAAATTGGCTAGTTCCGAACATGATACAAATCAAAATAAAATGAAACATTTCTCTTGCTAAATTTAAATTAAAGGACTTCCGAATAACTATTTACAACATATCAAATAAAAAATAAAGTATCTTCTGACTACATGCTACGGACTAAACGACCCCGGCAGGATACAAATACCCTAGTTGAGGTGTCCTGGTATCCAGCTAGTTGATTCCGACGATTCATCCAGCAACGTCGATGCTATGGCGGCGACTCCGACGCCACGAACCCCATGATCCTTCTTGGTAGTTTTCTCACCGGCAGAGCTTCGTCCTAGTACCTAGGCTGAGAGAAGGCGTTGTGCATAAATGAGCTCATGGTGCTACCCTTATATAGCGACAATCAGACACGAACATGAAAGGGGGATAACGGAGAATGAATTACGAAGCAGAGGTAGAATAAGGGAGAATGAATGAGAGGGGAAAGAGAGAAGAGTTTAGAAACTGACGAGCTTCTTCTGTCGACCACCAGAGGCGCATGGTCGCGCTGCGCCTTGGCACAGTGCGTCTCTCACTTTGATCCTTTCTTCTCTACTGCGTGAGCCAGAGTTGATCCACGTGGAGTCTCCATTATAGACAATTCTGTTTTTTGTGAAATGAGTAAACGATATCTGAAGGCATCTGCCCTTGGGTGAGTTTTATACACATATATCCTGTATCGAAATGCATCAGTATTAATTTAGTTATTTGATTTTCACTGTTTGTTTTACGAAAAGAAATAATATAGATGTATATTTTTTAAATTATATTAGCGGCCGCATGGTCAGTTGTAAGTTTTGTATCAGACCCTTTTTATAACTAGGGCACACATTCACAAATCTTATTCATAACTTTAATAACATTAGTCTTTCTTTTGTGATATCTAGAACCGCAATAATCAAAACGTAATTGATATTTTGACTGATCCACGTGTTTTGAATGTAGGCCAATACGCAGTTTTTTGTATGAGGGTATAACTTTGAGGTAGTTTAGCTTTAATATCTCTATATAACCCCAACGTGGCACCCAATTACACGAATATTGATAAATAGTTACTTTTTTCCTTGTAGGTGTTCTATCAATCTGATTGACACGCTACATCTTGTGAATTAAATTTTTTTTTTAATTGTCTAAGGTTTATCTGACTAGATTTATGAGGTCTTCTGTCGGCTTGTTCCACCTAGGTATGGTGTTTTTCCTTGGTGTGCCGTTTGTAAAACGTCTGCTACTTTAGCTTTGGAATGTTGTTCTTCGTCGGTGTGCCATTTGTGAAACGTCTCTTTCACCTTGGTACTCGTTTGTATGTTCTTGGTGGTATGTTGTTTAGTGTGCGGTTTGTCTCAGTCGGTAGAGTTCCTTTATTGCCTCCGGGATTGGAAGATCGAGCGTCGCGGCTGGGTGCCAATTGTAAAGTTATTGAATTAATCGGTTCGCGTTGGGCACCAATTAAAACGTTAAGGTCGGTGATGGGCGCCGATTGAATTGATATCGTTTAATTAGCTGATAATTTCCCCATGATCGAGCACTAATTAAAACGGTATAGTAATTTGCTTATATAATTTCGTACTAGATTTGTATTGTGAGATGATTTAACTTTATAGCCTCGTGATCGAGCGACAATTGTTATGATACGGTATTACAATTTGTATTTTAATTGAATAAATAAGACCCTTAAAGGGACACACAATTTATTAAAGTGATGTTATCTTCGTCATTGAAGATATAATTTTATATAATACAGTTTAGTTGAACTAAAGATGATTTTTCCGTTATATTACCCCTATATATTTTACCGGTACTGCTCGTGACCAGTGTCAAAACCTACTAATCGAAAGAGTCCTGGCGACAGGTGTTATGAAGGCTAGCTTCCTGTTGGGTGGAGGTAGCTAGCGTCACTTGCTTTTTTGGTAGAAACTACGGAGTTGAATTTTTGAAAGAAAATATAAGTTTTAATGGTGCAATCCTTTGACATTATTTCTGAAAAGCGAATGATTCTCCATGGATGAAGTATTATAAAGATAATTTATATATAATACTTTAAATAAAAAATTACTTCATCCATGACTTATTAAATACAAGAGAGTTGTTCTAATCACTATCATTACAAAATATCAAAACTTTTCTCCAAACTAAAGATTTGTATTGTGTACACTTCTGTAATATTACAATAAAAGTAGGAAGTACAGCTAAGTTTTACTTTTTCATGCTTAAGCCAAATGTGTTTAGTTTTATGTTCCAAAAACTTTGCTTCTGCCTAAATGTCAAATTTGTTGTATATAAAAGATACTTATTAAAAGTGGAGGAATGAGTTGAATCAGCAGCATTAAGTTGTTATGTGATCCTCACACAGCTATTAGTCAAATTTAGAATCTCCAGATATTTCAGTTCTTATTTTATGTTGTATCAACAGTTTCAAAAGGAAATTTTGTCTTAAATAAAACTTGTTTCATGTCAATGAAATCTAATCTGCACTTAATAACAAATATATTTATTTATATGCATGTAAAGCCACACACCACATAAAGCCTCACCTATCTCAAGAATTTTTGACTCACAGCACACAGTCTGCACCAATAATTAAGAATGGGTTGAAAAGAGGTAGTCTGTTAATTCAAATATTTGTTTAAATTAGGCTCACCACCACTGAGAATAAAATAAAGCTAAGGTTGAGGTAGGTGGAGAAAAGATTTGTTAAGGCCGTATATAATAGTAGGTAGCCAATCTAAAATAGCTACAATAACACTTATACTCGACCCCCTTTCAATGTGGAGAGTTGTCTAAAATACCTTGACTGTGTGACTACTCTAGCGGGCCTGGTGTATTCGATACATTAAGAGGCCTTATTGCAACCAGGGTTGTGTCCAATTTTTGTTTCAAAATTACGTTTATAAACCTTTTAAAGAATCAGAGTGGCATCCTGGCTTATAAGAAAGTGGCTTTACTAAAGAACTGAGGTAAAGAGATGAAAATATTTAAAAAAATGTGATTCACCTTCTAAATTGGGAATGCAAGACTCCAGCTGAATGGAAGATTGTTTGGTGGGAAAATAGATACAAAATACTCTAAAGGTTTGTTGTGCCTCACTATTCAGTCGGCCCTTGTATCTTCCCTCCGCACTTGCACCGACCACTCCAACCACCCTCCATACTGCCTGGACCGGTTCAGATGGGTGTGCAAGGTGTCATCCTGCCTCCCTTACGTATTCCTGGCTTTCTGAGCGTCTTTGGCGTCTGCTTGTGTCTACGGATTGTATCTTCGGATAGAGCCCGCGGTGAAGGAGAAGAAAGGTGTTGGCGTCGGGGTTGGGAGAAGACCACCGGATGAGGCGAGGAAGAATCCCGGGCCCGGGAAGCGACCGGCCCCGGTCAGCAAGAAGTTGGCGGCAAGCGGCGGGGGATCCGCCGTCAACGGAAGGCTTTTGCTGCCCATCCTTTCTGGGGGAGTTGAAAGTTTCCGCTCGCGGGGACTGAAGGCTCCTCCGGTCAAGAAGGAGCTCGTGCCGGGTGGCAAGTGGTCCGCCACAAGCCTGAAGACGGAAGCTTCAGCGGCAGCTGCCCTCTCAAGGGGCAACAAGCCCACGGTCGCTACCAAAGCCAGTGGGGCCGCTCCAATTCCTGGAGCCGAGCGGGAGTCACCCAACGGTGACAAATCGGCCCTTTTTAGGGCACCCAAGGCTGGAGTGACTCCCCCTCAAATTACCGGGGTGTGGGCGCAAGGCACAGCCTATTGGATTAAGGTAGCGGGGCCCCTCAAACTACCGAAGGTGAGCGTGCCGCTAACCACACCAGGCATGAGTCACCTTCTGGTGATGATTCGGCCCTTTCTAGGGCCAACATCACAGCCAGCGTGACCTCGCCAACTACCGGCAAGATGGGTTCAGTCGGCACGGTGAAGCTACCGGGGCCCATCCAGCTACTGGAGGCGTGCGTGCCGCTGGCGTATCCACTAGGGCATCTGGTTGTGCACCCTCGGTCCTTGGCTCGATGGACAGTGCCGGCCCCCTTCAAAGCGTCGGCAGCAATGTCGATGCGGGCGAGCCCAGCGGTGCCCCTCCGGCTACAGGAGGTGAGCGTGCCGCTGATGGCCAAAAAGTGCTGGAGAGCCTTTTTAGGGTCGACAGCCCGCAAACTGGGGAGGATGGCGAAAGCTCCCGGAAGCACGATGGGTGGAAACCTAACGGTGCCAACATAAACCCTGACCAGGGGGAGCCTAGCCGTCCTCCACCAGTAAAGACCACTGTAAACGGCATCGACGCAAGCGATAATGCAAGGGTATCAAAAACCCGCGTCAATTCTGACACCTCCCGCCAAGGGGTGTCGGTAGGTAAGAAACGCCCGGCTGAATTTTCTTCAGACTCGGAAGACCGGGTCACACGCTTCGCGCGTGTTGACTGTTCGTGCGAGTCCGTGGACGTGGAGGGACTGTCTTCAGGACCAGACCTCCCGTTGATGCGTGACGAGTCGAGCCAGGGGTCCGATGATGAATCTGAAGGATATCGGACAGTAAGACCCCGCCGAAGGGGGAAGGCTTGCAACACCAGGAAGCTGCTGGGGGGCAACCCTAACCATTTAGGCGGCAGCTCTGGTGATGAGTGCGAGGTCAGCAGTGGCCCGGGCCAGGGTGCGCCAGCGCTGGGCGCTGGGTAAAGGTGGGAAGCGGCGGAAACCTACGGGTAACAACGCAAGCCGTGCCTCACCCAAGCCTGGTACTAGTGGCTCTGGGCCGGCTGGGAAAGCAAAGGGGAATATCCCTCCCATCATATTGTGTGATGTGGAGGGCTACTCCAAGTTGGCGAGGGCCATCCGGTCCAAGGTTCGAGAGCCTTTGGAGGTGGTCAGGCAGACAGGGGACCGAGTGCGTCTCCAGTGCGGGTCGGAGGAAGATTACCGCGCCCTCCAGAAGTTCCTGCCGAGCTTGGGGATCCAGCATTGGTCCTACGAGCTTGGAAGGGAGCGACTGGTCAGGGTCGTGGTGAAGGGACTCCTGACTCGGACAAACCCTGGCGACATCCAGGAAGAGCTGGTTGAGATGGGTTTCCCTGTGAAATCCATCACGCAGATGCTCTCCCAATGGAAGCGGGATCAGAAGACCGGAGAAAGGCAGCGGTTGCCGAACTTCGTTGTCTCTCTGACACCCGGGGAGCACACCGCAAGGCTGTACTCCATATCAGTCCTGTGCGGGCTCCGCGTCAAGGTGGAGAAGTACAAGTCTCCAGGTGGCCCGGTTCAGTGCAAGAACTGCTTCCGGTTTGGTCATGTGCGGAGGGATTGCCGCGCTAACCCTAGGTGTGGGTTCTATGGTGGTGACCACGAGAGGGGCGGGTGCCCGGAGGAGAGATGATCTCCTCCGAAGTGCCTGCACTGCTCAGGAGCTCATTCCTTGGCGTGGCGGGGCTGTCCCACGTACAAGTCCTTGTGGGTGGCAGGGAATGTGCGTGTCTCCAAGGCTCAAGAAGGGAGAACGGATGGGCTTAGCGAAGGCCTGAAGCCCTCGGGGCACGTTGCAGGATGGAGGGCGACGGTGACTCCAACTCCAACACCAAAGCCACTGGTACAATCTTTCGCCAGTGTTCTGTCAAAGGGACCAACCCCTCCACCTCAGGCCGAGGCACCTGCCAAAGCCACCATACCTGAAGCTGTAGCATCCGGTTCTACCCCTTCGGTCGAGGGCCCGCCCGAGACTGCTCCTCTCCCTATCCCAACCTCCACCTTTACCCCTGCCCCCTTGCACCCTTCCAACCCTTTCCTACCACTCCCAACTCCTACCCTTGTTACCCTTGCTACCCCCACACCCGACCCATTTCCCACACCCGAGAATGATTCTGCAAAGCTCAAAAATTGCATTGAGCTACTCAACGGTATTCCGGGACTGGACCCATGTGTCTTTCCATCGAGTCTCTTGAGGAAGGTCCTGGAGTCTCCGAGGAGTAACCGTGGCCATCTGGTCATGGAGCACATCATCCTCTACCCGGTCTCTAGTGGCAGTACACCCGAATAGAAGACCACCAGTGCTGAAGGAGCTCACGGTTGCACTCTGGAACGCCAAAGGAGTCACGGGGAAGAAGGCTGAGCTTGAAAGTTTCCTGGCAAATCATCGTGTCGATGTAATGCTGTTGGGAGAAACCCACTTGCACTCCGCAATGAGGTTCTCGTTAGTAGTTTATCTGCCATCGTAGTGACCGAGCGGGCGATGTGGGAAGGAGTGGGATGGCGGTCCTGGTCCGGGGGAGCCTTGACCATCACGTCATTTCACTTCCTACCCTCCAACACATGGAAGCATCGGCTATCCAACTGGTGACCTCGACTGGCCCAGTGCGTCTCATTTCCATCTACTTCCCTCCCTACCACCGGTTCGACCGGGGTACGGGGCCTGACATGGAGGTGCTGCTTCAGGTACCACGCCTGTTTTAATCGGTGGTGACTTCAACACTAAGCACCCTTCATGGAGCTCTAGGATTATGTGCACTCGCGGTAGATTGCTCCACGACGTCATAAATCTACACGGCCTGGTGGCTTCCGGTCCTACGACCTCTACCTACTTCCCTTTCAGTCCCGTTGGTTTCCCGGACGTCCTAGACTTCGTTGTCTCCAGAGGGATTAGAAGTCGGTTAGTGCTGAAGTCTCTGGCTGAGATAGACTCGGATCACAACCTCGTTCTTGTGAACCTGGGACGCGCGGTGTCCTTCATAGACCCCCCTCCAAAAAAACTCGACTGGGACAGGTTTACGAATGTGTTGAAAGAGATATTGGGAACCACCCCTACCTTTCGAACAGCAGCAGAAATCGATCGCCGTGGGGAGCTCATAACTTCCGCCATCAATGGGTCGCACAAAGCTTCGACGCCTAGGCATCGTCCTAAGAGGGCACCACAGGCTTATTTGTCCAATTATATCTTCAGGCACGTCCGGGAGAAAAATCGACTGAGGAAGGCTTGGCAAATATCGAGGGATCCGATAGACAAGGCCAACTGGAGCCGTAATGTCCTCGCTGTTCGGGAGATGGTTTGAGAATACAAGAACAGTATCTGGGAGGACAAGATTGAGAGCCTGTGCGTGCAGGACAGGTCCTTGTTGTATATGATGAGGAACTTTATGCGGGTCCCCGCACCAAGGCCGCCTATTGTGGGTCGCAACGGGGTGGCCAACTCCGACCAGGGGAAGGCCGATACTCTCGCTGAGCACTTATAGGTGCAATTTGTACCGACTGACAAACCGTCAGACCCGGTGCACGTTGCGCACGTGGCTCAGGTCATCGGTGCCGTCTCGTAAATACCCTTGGATGAACCTGAACCCACGGAGGTGACAGAAATGTCACGGGCGATAGCCGCTCTAAGATTAAACAAGGCCCCCGGACCCGACGGTATCAGTAACGCGGTCCTCAGAAAGCTGCCCTTGGAGGCGATTGACTTCCTCGTGGAGTTATTCAACGCCGTCCTGCTCCTAAGTCACTTCCCCAGGCTCTGGAAGCACGCCAACGTCCTCTGCTTTCATAAGCCGGGTAAGGACCCGGCCCTAGCTTCGTCCTACCGACCGATCAGCTTGCTCGACTGTCTGGGCAAGTTGTTCGAGAGACTACTACTGACGAGACTGACCCGACATGTTCGCGAGGCGGGCATCTTGGTGGATGAGCAGTTCGGCTTTCGGGCGGGACACGCTACGTCCCACCAACTTGTCCGGCTCGTGGAGCAGGTCACGAGGAACTTCAACATCAACAGGCTGACTGGTGCTGTCTTTCTAGACGTGGCAAAGGCCTTCGACCGTGTTTGGCACGAAGGTCTCCTTTTCAAACTCCTCTCCCTGAACCTGCCCTTCTACCTAGTTAAGGTTGTTCAATCTTACCTATCCCACCGCACCTTCTCCACTACCTTTGGGAACGCCACATCCCAAGTCAGAAGCATCCGGGCTGGAGTGCCGCAGGGTTCCATGGTGGGCCCTGTGCTCTTCAGTCTGTATGTGAATGATATTCCAAAATCCCCAGGCACCGAGTTGGCACTGTATGCGGACGACACGGCTCTAGTAGCGGAGTCGTGGCGAGGGCAGCTGGTGGAGAGGCGACTTCAGACGCACCTGACGCAGTTGGAGGGGTGGCTGACTACCTGGAGAACGAGTATTAACGTGGAGAAGAGCACCGCAGTGCTCTTCACATGGAAAAGAAAGTACTACAGGCCGGCTCCACTCCGGCTGTTCGGAGAACAGATCAGATGGGCGGACAGTGCTAAGTACCTGGGACTTACGCTGGACACCAAACTGACCTGGAGACTACACTGCCACGAGAGACTAAACAAAGCGAGGCAAAGGCTGGGAATCCTAGGCCCACTGCTCAACAGGCGTAGCGCCCTGTCTACAAGGAACGGTCTGACGCTGTACAAGCAGCTGCTCAGACCGATCCTCGACTATGCGTGTCCCGCTTGGGGCCACCTGGCGGACTCGTATATGAGGAGGATGCAGGCATTCCAGAGCGTGTGTCTGAGGATCATTGTGGGCGCACCTTGGTATGTCCGGAATGAGACTCTACACCGCGACCTGGATATGCCTACCATCAAGGACCACTTCCGGGGACTGGCGCAGTCTTTCTACGCCAGACTTCCCGGTGCCACCAATCCTCTTATCCAGGGGCTTGGGAACTACGTCATCGACCCTGGTGGGTGCCATAGACGTCCCAAAGCCCTGCTCGGATAAGCGAGATGTGACAATGGTTTGGGAGGTTATCACCCAGCCCCCATAGAGCAGTGTCTCCGCACGTAGCTCTAAAAAATCCTTATTCGGTTTCCCAAAACTCTTTCCCCCCAATATTAATAATAATATGTTTTCTCTGTTTCTTTGTTCCAGAACTTCGCGAAACGCGACAACCCGTCTATAATTTGTGCGAACCACACGGTGTGACCAATTGGTCGGTACGTGTTGGAACTTAATCTCGTGATCCCCTTCAGGGATCATCAGAGCATGCCATTCGACTATGACTATGACAATGAGAACTCCACTTCCTATTGGCTCACTTGGCGGCCATTATCACTCACATTTTCCCTAACCAGTGGAAAGCTTCCTTTTCTCTTATTGGACAAGGCCAGGCAGCAGCGGAGGGTATATAACATGGTGAATTCTAGAGCCGATTCAGTGATGACCCACCCTGGCGAACTACCGTTACAAAAGAGCAAAATAAACTGTTATTTAGTTGCCGGGATCACTTCCTACCGCCCACCGCGACACACGTGTTGCTGGGACTCCCACCTTATACCCCTCAACTCTCGCCATCGGCTGGTCCTCATCATCGCTGTTCCACGAGATGGTATACTCCCACCGCTCCGGGTAAACCCACCCACGGGACCGGTGCCTAGCCACCAACGTCACCAAGAGACTGCACTTCGAATAATGTAACCCGTGACACCCGAAGAAGACAGTTGGGGATGACAAGTTATACAAATCACAGCACTATGATGGCAATTTTAAAGGTTCCCAATGTAACCCCATGTCCAAATTATCCCTGAGCTCCCTTATATGTTTTTGAGTTTTAATACCTATTTTAGTACAGTAGTGTCTAAGAAACTTGACATGCGCATGTGCACACAGTTGTTGGCGCCAATCATTACAATATAAGGTTGATATAGTGTATAACCTCTCCATTTGTTTATGTAACTTAAATAGAACAGTTGTCCTGTAGTGTTTTTACAAGTGTTATGTTTGTTAGTTATCCAATTCAATAATGTGTTATTCGAATCAATACAATATTAAGCTGCTTAAACACTAGAGGAAGAGGCACTGCGAGACCGAACACGGCAAAATGCGGCAGAATGAGGACACACAAGAAGACATTTCATAAACCTCACGCAAGGACGCACAAGGAATGCCTCGCCTGTGCACCACTTTTCTATGATGTTTAAAGTTAGGCAACATCCATAGATAAAGAAGTAGCAACAGCAATGCCAGACGTCAACACCACAGCAACTTGTGTGAGTTTTATCATATTAAAATATCAGATGGAAAATCTAAAGGAAAAAATGAAGAAAAGACTTAGGTGGTCCTCACAATTATATCTACATAGTCGACGATTAACCGGCAATAACACAGGTCTTTTAAAGGACCTTACCCTCGATGAAGGTGAGAAATTTTAAAACTTCTCAAGGATGACGGAGGAAGACTTTATACTTATTTTGAATGGGATTTAAGATTGAATAAGGAGAAAAGATACTACTTTCAGACCTAAAATTTCACCGGAAAAACGTTCTATCATGCTGTGGTTCCTGGCCACTGAAGACTGTCTTTTCTCCAACTCACCAATCAATTTTATGTTCATGTCCTGCTCCCACTCCATTTTATTGTGGATACCTACACCAATATTAATGAAAAAAATCACACACTACTATAAAAAAATGCTTGGGATATGGCAGCTGGAAGAAAAGAGGCGTCCAGACTTGCGCACACTGAGCAACTCCTCGCTTTGATATACCAACAGCCCAGCGGATAGACCCGTGTAGCGAGCCGAACCACAATTGGGTGCTCGCCATGACTCTGCTCACCATCCACACTACACAAACAGTGTGCCCTCGCGGTGCTTCTGCCTCTAGTGTGTACACAGCTTAATATGTACAGCACTGAACTGCATTTCTGTATATTACCCGTATGTAAGTACACCATTATATTACCAAGTAATATATTGTACTGTATGTATAATACTATTAATGTACCATACAATAATACAGTACAGTAGAGTACAACTGTACGTATTATGTTTGATACTGTACTGTGATTCATCCTTGTTTAGTAAACATGACATAGTAAATATATATATTATGAAAGTTCATAAATAAAACTCGACATTTCAATAATTCAACACCATCTCAGTCCACATTAGGTCGAGACTCTAAGCTAATGTTATTATTAATTATTATCATGAAACTTAGAATTTTTCTTGATAATTCAGTCTAAGTTATAGACAATTTTTGATAAAGACATGACAAGAAAAAACTGTTTATGATTAGAATAATTTTATTTAACATTCAATACATTATATTTTATATATGTTTTTTTTAAATATTACAAATATGATAAATAAAAAAAATATAACTTGAACACTGTAAAATTGTAGCATGCCAATCAGACAAATTGGACAGCTACAATTAAATATCAATATTTTGATAATTTACGAAAGAAAGAAGTAATATTAGCATATTTAAAAGTAATCTACATCAAAGTTTATTTTTCCCTGACTAGATGCAGTCAGATACAATCACGTGTCTCCCAAAATTGATTACGTAGTTGTTCAAAAAAAGTATTGCCTTTTGATAAATACTGTAGCAGATATCAAAGAAGAGGATTAACATTATCATATTTATGAATAAAATACTTTAACGCATACCCTTTGCCATTGGATGATGTCGGATAAATTTACATACACTTGCCATGCTGCCTACAAGAAAATATAGTAAAGGATGTCTATATCACAAATTCTCATAAAAATAATAGCCGAGCCTAAAGAATAAAATCAAAACGGATATATTTAAATAGAAGATGCTTTAGTATCTACTCACCATTTCAAGATGTTCTTGGATTTATTCGCCACGTGTTGGAAAAGAAAATTATTCAATGATGGCGGCCTAACTGGGTTATCGTAACTACCCTGACAAAGAAAGAAGAGAAGATTGTGATTGACACAGTGACCCACTTCCCGTCAGAGAAGACTAGCGGCAGTACAAGGAACCATGTTTTTCCCCTTCCCCGCAAGCGGCACCTCCCGCGTCATTTTTCTTTCCCCCCGCCTTCGTCCGTCTCTCTCCTTTTCTATATTTCTGAGTTTATCATTCTTTGTGTTTTGTTCCGTTCGTGTCAGATTTTGGAGTATATATGGCTGTTTCTCAGAATTCTCCTACAATACAGCGTCAAAGGAGGAATTTCTACAACGTCACGCAACGAAGTTAACGACGACTATGAAGTGTTGGCCGTCAGATCCACCGCCGCGCTGGCTAGGAGGATATACTTCAAAAACATAAGTATCCTGGCAACATCGTCAAGTCCTTATGACTTAAAGTCTAGTTTTCTGTTCTTTAAGAAACTAGACGTCTTCCTAGACATTTTCAATATTCTATATGTTTTGTGTCTATAGTCGAAGCCGACTTTCTTTTGTTTGTTAGTTTAATATTATGTCGAATGGACAGTTAATCCATTTCAAGTCTTGTTGACTTCAAGATGAAAAAAGTTTATTTTATTGATTAAATATGGTGTCCTCCTGTCTGAAGGACAAGTCTCATTTTGACTAGTATTAGACTTAGTATATCAGTCCTGGCGACTATGTTTCCCTGTATCCTTATGATACAGTCCTTTACATTATGAGCCATTGGCTTCGAAAGTAGTAATGTCTTAGTCATAGACTTGCTAACTTCCACAAGTTCCATTTATTTATTCTGAGTCAATATCTCTCATGACGCTGTGGACGTAATGTGCATTTGTTTAGTATTTGGATGGCTACAACCAGGCTGTCTGTCTTGTTTTCCAAATCACAGTTGGGTTAATGGAGATTAAGGATTTGAGTTGGTCAAGTAGTCACGCTTCACGTGTGGTATTAGCTTGGGTGTGCAATCCGTGAAACTCCACTTGAGTCATAATCGGGTCCGCGCAAATAATACCGTTTTGTCTTTGCCTATTTTTTTGGCTTCTATTGTTTTTTGTGTTGCTCTTAGTGTAATTGCATTTAGAATTGTTTGTACTATTGAATACTCTGGCAGTACCAAAAGGGAAAGAGACCAGCCATAGTACTATTTTTGTTGACACCTGTTTGATTAGCCATCGACCCCTGTTATCTACAGACTTTCTATTGTTTATCATCATCCAAAGTGTTTCAAGGGTATTGTCTTACAACCCAGTCAAGCTAACTGATTAAAATTTATATGTATTTCTTGTTCGATACCTTTTGTTAATAACTATTTAATTGTCTTCTCCTTTAGAAAACTTTTACCTGTAGCCTGGCTCCATCCAGCTCAGCCTTTGTAGCTACAGCAAGACAATCAAATTTCACAAAATCTCATTATATTCAATAAGCTTCAAACTTATAATCTTGTAACATTATTGTGATTCTAATTATTTCTGTTTTTAATAAATCTATTTATTGTTAAACAAATTATTTTTCCATTTAAATTTCACCTTGTTTCTAACGTTACCAAATTAATCAAGTAGGGTTATTTTGTAACAAAATAATGTGCAGTCAAAATAACAATTTAGATGGTTTATTATTGCAAAAGGAAAAATACAAAGTATTGGTATGGAACCTAATTTATAGTTCCTAGACCGATGCAATGAGTGGTAGGGGTGTTCGGATTAAGTAATATCTAAACCATTTAATAGAGTAAAAATATAACTTGCAGGCTAAGTAAATGTATATTTTATATTTCAACAAGCTTTGCTGCAAATTATATCAAATATCCCATGCCACTTGCTTAAGTTTGATTTTGAAAAAAAAAAGTAGTGGCCTACAGTTTCTACTAATGATTGTTAAAGCTTGTTTTCTTTTATTACAATTGCCATACTTGATTTTACTGTTGTATTTAATATAAGAATAAACATGTTTTCTCTGATAAGTCAAATTAGCCTGATTATAAATTTAAAAATACTGTCAAAATTGACAGTTGATTTAAATTCAAGAAAAGTTAGTCTTAGCAATAAACAATTTTTTAATTAAAAAAAAAGCTTATATACAAATAGGGTCTGCGACCCGCCCAAAGAATATAATCTTCTTTGATGACGTGTCGTGGAGCGCAAGAATGAACTGATGATCAGCTTTGAACTGCTTTGGTGCGATAACTCTAGGCTTGGACCGTAGTCTCATTACCACACCTAGAGAGAATAAACAATCACATTCATTTACTCGATATTTAATATGAACAATTGATTGCTACAATACACAATACATGCCACACAGCCTTAGGATTAAACTATGGGTATAAAGTATCGCATGAAGTCATGTACGAGTTTGACATTTGAGACCAACTCATACAAATAGTTAACTATTTTAGGGCACATCTGGGATGGAACCCCAACTTTGTATTTATTCTACCTGGCCATGGGACTGGAAAGACTACAAGAGATAAATTAAGTAAACATTTAAACTCTCAATTAAGTTTATAAACTTGACCATTTAAGACACTTATAGAACAAAACAATAAGCCTTGAAAGCAAGCAGAACATTTATTTAAGCAAGGTGAAACTCAACAAACATACATTTATACCATTTTGTTTGCGGTACGAGATCATATTTGGTTCAGGATTTGGTGACGTTATCTCCAGACCACGCTACACGCTAGTGTAGTGTGGCGTGGCTTGGAAGGTTGTGGTTCACACCTAGACACTGGGGCTGGGAGTTTGATGAGACAACCTGTTGGTGGCCATATGGAGGAGAGGAACAAAATGTATTGTTTTGTACAACACAGCACAATTAATAAGCCTAGAAAGCATTGAGTGATTATTTGTGACTTTTCTTGGCTATTATTACCTTACATCTAGTTGACATTGAAGTATACCACCAGGCAGTGGCAGTTCGTCAGGCCAGGAGTTGCGGAAAGGAAAGGTGTTGCATCTGGGGACATGTGGTCCGGGGGTTTGGCAAGTATTTTGTAGACTTAAATAATTGTATACTTACTCCAATGATAAAATTATTTATTTAGTATCTTACCTTCATCAGTGATTGACAGTCTTAGGCATTACTTCCTCAAAAGCCTGGATTGCCAGTGACATCAAGATTTGAATCCTGTCTGCATGGGCCAAGGGTGATGTTTTTTTGAAATAGCTCAACGCTTTCCCTTTATGCAAATGAATGTACATTTCCTCTACAATTCTACCTTCCTCGTCCTTATCTTATTTTACTGCGGATGGCCTGGATAAATGTATTGCTGGTAAAAAAGTTATGTATTTTATTTTAAGTGCAAGTTAAATTATGTATAATGTATTTACCATTATAAATATTCTCTGGCTATTGCTTTCATGAGAAAACTATTATTTTCTTTGATTTTTTTCATGCCCTATTTCTAACTTTTACATCTTGGTTACACAAATATTTACACTTATGATTAGTGTAGGGATAAGGAAGTATAGTTCAGAGGAGTGTAACCAAATTTGCCGAAAGAAAGACTAGGAAAACATTTTGGTAAAAACTACCTCATTAGACCTGCTGGGATTTGAGTTCAATGTCTCCATCACTGGCAACTGAGACAAAATGAGACTAATGCCTTTATTAACAGGCCATCAGTCTGTGTTATCCCATGTCAAAGATAATATGGTTATAAATATAGTAGGGCCAAGCATACACATAATGTTGTTCTATTTGGGGACAGTGACACATGTTGTTTGTTACCGTGTAAAAATATATCACATTAAATTCTTTATCATAAATATATAATGTTAAAATTATATTAATAATTTATTTCAAACAATAGTGTTCTATACGGCATACAGTGCCATCTTTCTTTGTACAATAGATGGTAAATGGAAATTTTTGTGTGTGAGAATTAATTCTAGTATTTATCTTGATTCTTTATTTATAATGATTTTAAACATACAAGCAATAAAGTTGTATATACTCGTTTCAGTGGCTGAATGGTCTAAGATGTCTGTCCCTCTTGTGTTAGGTTGGCCTGCTAATGACAGGTAGATTGGGGTTAAAATCCTGCATAGGTATTCTGAGGATGGTTTTTCCTAAATGGTTTCCCACTCTCCTGCCACGCAAATTTAGGTATATTATCTCTAAAATGATTCCTTACTCATCCCTACGTTATTAGAGTAAATTATTATATATGTGTATAACCTGACCAGGTAGTAAGATGCAGAGATATTATTTATAAATAGTTATATAATGAATAGATTTTTTATACTTGTATCACAACTTTTTATGATACGTAAATATATATATATAAATTTGGACGGCCATTTATTCTTAGGGGGCGTCATAGAAGGCAAAGTTGAAGGAAATATTCAGGGAGCTAAAGGAGGAGGTAGAGAACAGAGTGCATGGGTGGTCTAAGTTCACTGACAAAAGGAATTAACCTGTCACAAGACAATAACACAAGAACAATAATGATTATGATGATAAAATAAGGCCTTCAGGCAAAAAATGTCACCATAGTTAATTAATTTTAAATGATGAACACAGCTTATCACCTTTTTGGCTTCTAAGAAATTGGACAAGAATGCTGGTCAAACCCTGCCTTTTCATTTTAAACTCCTTAATGCATTACATCAAGTTTACTTAGAAGGAGGTAATAACACAATATTATTTTAAAAAGTTTAAAGATAAAGATACTTTGTGTCACATGCGTGTGCTGATATGTGGGTAACCACAAAGGTAAAACAAATCTGAAGTTAAAAAGATGATTTAACAAGCAACTAAACATTATCTTCACACAAAATTCCCATTAAATAAAAAATAAGTTTCTGGGGTAGAGCCAACAGTGATGATCACACGTTCTAAGGCATCAACCTCGCAGTAAATGGTGCCAGTTATGGAAAAGTCAAATGGTTATAAATCACAATTTATCAACGTGGTTCCATCGTTTCTCCTGACCCCAAACTAATATGGCTGCATTGCACATTAAAAATAAATGGTACAGTGCACCACACAGACTTTCGCTTCTATCTTAAAGTAGAAACATTTACTAAAAACATGTAGGATTTGTGAAACAAAATAATATACATTGTTGCAGAAACACTCCACCATAGAGCATAAATGACATCTCTACCCATCTAAGAGCATAACAATTTTAGATTTCAAAGACCCTATACTTTATATATATATATAAAGAAAGTAATATATATATATATATACGTATATTAAAATAAAGTAATATATATTACTTTCTTTTATTAAATAATATATATATATATATATATATATCTTTTTTGTTTATAGCTTAGAAATTATTAGTTTTATAAAAATATTTTTCAAATAAAAGACTTTTATTTTTAATGGTACTACAACCTTAGAATGCTAAGTTACTTCATATCCCAAATGGTTTCGGCTCCAGGTCAAGATAAACAGCACTGCGAAAACCACTTTTTCAGTTTAAGGTGGTTGTGAAATTTTGATATTTATCACTCTTTCAAGTACGATTTGTTTTTACAATCACAATACTGCTCTTTTCAAGGAGTTGAGAGAAAGCAAAAGATATTAAAAAACAGTCATAATAATCCTGCCTCATAGATTTAACCATTATTACTTAGTTAAAATATATAAATAGGAAACTAATGTAGAAATAAATTTTCACAAAAGTCTGAATTTGAAAACTACATTAATTTAATACCAGAAGAATGGTAAATGTTTATGTTATAAATTATTCATAAATATTTTTGACTAAACAGCATAAGTCAAAAATTTAATGAGTTTTAAAGAATTTAGGTTATTTCACTTCAGAAATTTATAATATGACAGTTTTAGGAAATAACTCAGCTGTTTGTTCCTATTAATTGATGCTAATTATACATTACTGGTTGTTACATCTAAGGTTGACCATAAATCCTGATTGATTGTTCCTACTCTATACTGACTTGCAAATACTGTTCACTCCTATTTAATAATGTTCTTAACGATTTTAAATACTGCTAGTTCCTATTCATTCCCACTATTGTCTAGTTTAGACCCATATCTAATAGGAACTTTAATAGGTATGTATAGTAATTTATAGAAAAAATCTCAACTCTGGACTTTCGAGCTATTGTGTTTATCTTACATTCTGAGTTATTTATGTTATTATAATATCATATGGTAGAGCATAACAAAGGTCCAGGGTTTAAGTTTCTGACCACTTATAATTATTAAAAGGATCAAATTAAATTTTTTTCTAACCAAACATTCTAACTAATAACAATTAAAACTATAATTAAAATTTCTTTTACCCGCCTTGATGGCGTAGTTAGCTACCACGGTAGTCGTGTTGAGCTCAACTGCCAAGAACAGGAATATTGAAGTTCGAATCTTGGTCGGATGAACTGGGGGGTGGGGGTTCATAAATGGTTTTCCACTCTCCCTTCACACAAATGCGGGTTCACTTCCTCTTAAATCAACCTTTCCAATTCCTAATCCATTAGCGTAATTAGTACTTAAACGTATAACCCGAACGGGTAGTAAGACATGGTGCTAAAAAAATTGCTTTTAAATGCTAATAAACATGTTTCACTTGCTGCTTACCCAATAAGATAATCTTATTTAACAATAATATTGAATTATAATATTATTAAATTATATTTAAATAAATCAATTAAACATGGACATTCTCTGGAATTATTATTACACACAATGTCACAGTAATTTAATTAAAATTTTACTGATGTACAAACAACTAAACATAAATGTTTTTAACAAAGTTTTGTAAATCAACCTTTATCAGAGGATTCAGAAAAACGACCAACAAATGTAACTTTACTTTCTTTTTCTAAATAAGAGATAGTTACAAGTATGAATGGATGGTTTGCTTTAAATTCGGGCTCTTCAAAACTCATCATCCTGAAACTGATATCCATTTCTGAAACATAATATAGCATTACAGTGTTATGTGCTATTTGTAACAAACTCTAAACAATTTTATTGACATGTTGCTTTGTGTACCAATTGATGCTAAACGCAAGATACCTCTAATCTACAGTCAACTCTCGATTCTACGACTCCGGGAATAGCGTTCCTCTCGAAGTAACGACCCTTTTTTGGGGAACCGTGAAAAATGTGGGAAAAAAGGTTGAAAAGTTTAAGGAAATCGGCTGTAAAATGTGTTTGTTGCATTTATTTAGGTCGCTGCATTGCAATTATCTTTGTGAGCGCTGTATTACTAGTAACTGGGGTGGGTCAGGTATAAAAAAAGACACCACCTCATCAATGCCAGCCAATATCACTTGACTTTGTCCACCCCCTCCCACAAGCAAGACAATGTTTCCCCGCGCGCGACTGCCGCTACATCACAAGCCAGGCTTGCTTTAGCCATTGTTATTTCGATTCTCGATTTGATTACTATTTTGGTTTGATTTTGTGAATTATTTTTGACGACCCATGCTATTGTTTAACATTGTTATTTTGATTTGGTTACGTTTATGGGTGGATTTTGTGAACGATTTTTGATGACCCACGCTATTTTTTTAAATTTGATACGAACTTATAATTTTGACGAAATGAGTGAAAGGAGTACCTTCTTCAAGAAATAGGTAGGTTTTATTTTATTTACTTTTTCACGTATTGTCTAAAAAATGCAATTTTTTCGTATGAAGGTCAGGGGTGGAACAAAATCTGTTAAAATTCCAATAACGACCCCTTCGAAATAACGACCCTTTTCCAGGGAACCGTGAAAGGTCGTAGAATCGAGAGTTGACTGTATATGTTTTTGTTAACCACGTAGGAGACAAATTTCAGCATGTATTAATTTTAGGGTCTAATTTAATGATTTGTACTAAAGTACTGGCAATCGCAATGACGTAACATCCATTCATTGCAAGTGTTGTATTTTCTGTTTGAAAGCTATTAAAAAAAATCTGTATTCGTTCTACCACTTTAAAAAGTGCTGTAAATAAACTACATTTATAACTGTGACCAAGTATATATTAGAGACTGAAGAATATAGAATGGTTTTTAGTAACGTTTCAACTGTCAGAAAAGAACAAAATTTTCTATAAAACTAATTAAATAATAAAAATAAAATTGAATGTAAAATTGGAAGTTTAGCATAATGTTTTAGATAAATTTAGATTTCAGAACATTAAAAAAGTATCTCTTTTAATGTACTAGGGGTAGTATACACTTAAGAAATTTCAGAAAATTATTTTAACAGCACACTATTTTGTTTTCATTTAGTTCTATTTATGAACTATAAAGACATTGGATCCCAAGGATGGGTTATTAGAATTTAGCTAATGAAGGGAGAACCAAAGAAGAACAGGACAAAAGGTGTTTTTAAGAGAATAGTATCTGTTATAAGTACTGTACCAGGGAAGTTAATGTATGTTAGATTGGTAACACCAAAGTCACCAGTCATCACCAAAGAAGCCATGGGGCTACTGTAGCTATGCTAGTCTAAAAGTTAATTATTATGTCTTTCAACTAACACACAGTGGCATACGAAACATGGTGCAGTCGCTTGGACATTATTTACAGTATAAATTTATTTACGTGTACAAATAAATATGTATTTTGAAAACTGTTGTAACATCAATAATCATGGCCGATTCAAACAAGCCAAGTGTGTTTAGTTTGACGGGAAATGTAAGTGAGAACTGGCGCAAATTTAAACAGAACTTTGAGATTTATATGTTAGCTTCAGAAAAAAGAGAAAAGTCATCAGAAGTGAAAGCAGCAGTACTTCTAAACCTTGTTGGAGAAGAAGCTATAGAAGTAGAAAACACAATCAAGCTAACTGATACAGAACGTAAAGACTACAATACTTTACTGGCTGCATTTGAAGCATATGCCAAACCAAGGAAAAACATGCCATATGAACGATTTATGCTGTACTCTCGTAAACAAAAAATAGGAGAACCTTTTGACCATTTTGTAACAAACATTAGAAAACTAATTCAGACATGCGAGTTTGGTGATTAATCTGATAACATTGTTCAGGATTGCATTTTCATGGGGACAAATGATCCTGCATTGCAAAAAGAACTTTTACAAGTTCCAAGCCTGACGTTAGAAAAGGTTTGTTACCTAGCGAAAGTGGTTGAAGATAGTTGAGAGCAACTAAGCCATTTACAAACGTCAACATCGTTAATTCCAGTTATAAGCTCAGGGCCAGTTGCTGTGGACATTGTGCGTAATCAATTCTAGAATTGTCAACGGGAAAAATATCCAGAGTCATCGAAGTACATATTCAAGTGTCGCTGATGCAACTCTACTCATGAAAGGCGTCAATGTCTAGCATATGGTAAACAATGCTCAAAGTGTGCCAAATGTAATCATTTTGCCATTGTATGTCAAAAGGTCAGACAAATGAAGTCTTTACAACATAGTGATACTGATAGTGAACCTTTGTATGTAGACATGGTTACAGTCAAAGCAACTGAATCAAAGACTAAATGTGTTGAAGGGGTGAACAAAGAATAGCAATATGATATGAAAGTGTGGTATGAAATTGTGAAGATTGAAAACAAACCTTTGCACGTTAATCTAGATACTGGTTCAAAAGTCAATATTATCCCAATTCACATATTTAAGCAAATAGACAAACAGTTTAAGGTTAGGCCTACAAATGAAATGCTGGAGTCATATGGAGGTTTTAGGGTAAAGCCTCTAGGTATTGTGTATCTTAGGCGTGAGTACAATAATGTAGTGAAATACATGGATTTCAGACTAGTGGATGTTGTCGGTACTCCAATTTTAGGTCTAGATGCATGTGTGAATCTAAAGCCAATCAAAAGAATGAAAGTGGTGAAATCGGAAACTGAATTTGATAATAATCAGACAGGGTGTCAGAAAGCTAAATTCATAGAAGAGAATAAAGAAATCTTCACAGGTCTTGGCAAGTTCCCCAAAAAGTGCAAAATAAACATTCAAAAAAGTGCTAGACCTCAAGCAAGGCCACCTAAACGACTGGCGCAAACTGTGTATTGTGAACTCAAGTCAACTTTGGACAAGTTGGTAAAGGATAAAATTGTTGTGAAGGTTAAGGAGCCCAGATCGTGGGTAAGTAATTTAGTCATTGTCGAAAAACCCAATGGTTCATTACGACTTTGTCTGGACCCACAAGACCTAAATAGAGAAATAAAGAGAGAGTATTATCAAATTCCAACAATTGAACAATTGACTGATAAATTATCTGGGAAAAAATGTTTTTCATTTTTTGACCTTAAAGATGGATTCTGGCAGCTAGAGATTGACGAAGACGCTAGTTATCTGTGTGCATTCTCCACTCCATGGCTGCCATTTGGTGTGAGTTGTGCTCTGGATAAGTTTCAGGAATGGAATGAACAATTCTTTGAAGACACTAAGGGTATTGTGATATACTTCGATGATCTTCTGGTTGCTGCAGAATCAGTGTAAGAACATGACAAGATTGTTTGTCAGCTTGTTGAACGTGCAAAAAATTTTAATGTTAAATTTAATCCTAACAAGCTCCAATACAAGACATCATAGGTTTGATTTTTGTGTCATGTGTTTTCTGCAAAAAAAAAAAAAAAAAAAAAAAAAAAAATATAAAAAGGTGATTATNTACCAGATCCTAGGAATAAAAAAAAAAGAGTTGCAGAAGTTTTTAGGAATCGTCAATTACTTGAGACAATTCATATCTCAAATGTCAACACTGACAGCTTCCCTGAGAGAACTACTGAAGGCAGATGTAACATGGCAGTGGCTACAATGTCACTCAGATTGTGTCAAAACTCTCAAATCTGTGATCAGTAGCCTACTGCTCCAGTTCTTTCAAACTTTGATTCATCTAAGCTACTGATGATACAATGTGATGCCTGGGAAGTTGTCTTCTTCAAAATGAGCAGCCAGTTGCATATGCCTCACACAGTCTAACAGTTACTGAAAAGAGCTGGGCTCAGGTAGAAAAATAGATGTTGGCAATAGTAAAATCTACAAGTAAATTCCACTTTTATATATATGGCCGCTCTGTAAAAGTCTTGACAGATCATAAACCTATCGTGGCTATCATGGATAAGAATGTAGGTAAAATATTGATCTACTCAGCTTCAAAGACTGAAGCTTAGCCACCTGAAGTATAATCTCAATGTTCAATATATACCCGGAAAAACAATGTATATTGCAGATCTGCTGTCACAATAATACATATCTGGTGCAGTTCCTGATAACCCTGGACTTAGTGAAATAGTACACAGGGTAAGTAGGTAGATTCTGATGAGTGAGGTTCGTAAAACAGAATTTAGAACAGAAACTCTAGCAGATCTTGTGCCTAATATTATCATGAACTTTATGCAAGCAGGTTGGTCTCAAAGGTGTGACCATGTTCCAGATCAATGTCGCCTTTATGTGCCCCTGCAGAGTGATCTTCATGTGGAAGATAGACCATTGTTCTTAAATGACAGAATTTATGTTCCAAGTAAACTAGGGATTAAAATGCTTACATTACTTCATGAACGTCACTTCGGCATGAAAAAGACTAAAGCCAGAGCTAGAAAGTTATTTTTTTGGCCTGGTATGTCTAGTGATGTAGAAAACCATGTAACTGACTGTAGGGTGTGTGAAAAATTCTGTACATCTAATAAGAGGGAGCCACTTATCCCCCACCCTGTGCCTAAACTACCATTTGAAAAACTTGGTGCTGATGTTCTTGAATTTGAGGGTCGGTACTATTTTTCTAAGTGGCTGGAGGTAGTACCATTGCCAACTAAGCAATCTCGTGACATAATAGATGTTCTCAAAATAATTTTTAGCACATATGGAATTCCTAGTGTGATAATAGTGGATAATATGCCATTTTATTCATATGAATGTCATACTTTTCCCCAGGACTATGATTTTGAATTCAGAACATCAAGCCCTCATTATCTACAGTCCAATGGATTAGCTGAAAACGGGGTTGATATAGGTAAGCGAATTCTCAAAAAGAATAA
This sequence comes from Timema douglasi, assembly GCA_901482245.1. Lineage (NCBI taxonomy): Eukaryota > Metazoa > Arthropoda > Insecta > Phasmatodea > Timematidae > Timema > Timema douglasi. The sequence goes on from CABEEJ010001220.1 coordinate 36,012, forward strand.
GGAAGAAGGAAAGGAATACTGGCTGCCTCTTCTAGAATATCGCAACACACCTCTCTCAGGACTCAAATTTTCACCTTCTCAACTGTTAATGAGTCGTTTTGTAAGGACACGTATACCAGTTTCCACAACAAATCTACTCCCCAAGGCAGTACCCGATGTGAGTGAACAACTTGTTGCTAAACAACACAAAGTGAAAACACATTATGAGAAAAGAACTCCTCGTAAGCCTGTTGATTTCAAAGAAGGCCAACAGTTGTTGTACAAAAAGGTGAAATATGGGAGCTAGCCCTGATTTTGCATAAATATGAGGCTCCTTGCTCATACATTATAAGTGATGAGCGGGGCAATGTATTGCGTCGAAATACGAAACATCTGAGGCAGTCTAAATATCAGCCTCGAATAACTCAGGAGTTTCATACTGATTACCAGGGTGAATTACAAAATAGAACAGATGGCTCTAATGCTATTTCAGACAATACTTCAGTTTTGGCTTTCATACCAATAAAATACTTAATGTTTTACCAATTTACCAATCAACAAGGCGCATTCCCAAAGTAAGGTTGGTTGAGATAGTACTGCCGAATAAGAAACATAGGTGGGTCCCCACATGTACAGTATCAATGAGTGACTCAGCAGCTCCTGTTGACTACTTTAATTTTGTTACATTCTCATTTGGTGTTCTGTGAGAGTGATTTAATATGAGTACTCTCATAAATAATTCAATCAGTTATGAGACTCGTGTTGTAATACGGTTTTTGTTGGCAGAAAACCTTAGCACTACAAAAATTTACCATCTGATTTCTAAGGTTTACGGGCCTAATGTGATGAGTGAGTATTGCAGCATTTTGAAAATGAAGGAGATGAACTTTTTTCCTCATATGATGACAAGTGATGAGACTTGGATTCATACATAAATGTTGAGGCAAAATAACAATCAATGCAGTGATGCTACCCAACCATTTTTTTTTAGTATTGTAAGCAAAATAATTCAAATATGGATACTCCATCAAAAAGAAATCATGACCACTGTTTCTTGAGACCACAAGGGTATCTTACTTGCTGAGTTTCTCGAACAAGGAACAATCATTAATGCTGCAGGATATTGGGAAACCTTAAAATGGCTTAAACGCGCAATACAGACTAAAATATATGGAATGCTGACATATGACATTCTTCTTTTGCATGACAATGCTTGAGTCCACACTGCAACTCCAAATGTTCAGCAGATTGGGTGGGAACTGCTGGACTCACCAACCTAAGCCCAGACCTCGCTTGCTCCATGTGACTTTTACTTGTTTTTGCAAATGAAACAGTAGCTGCCCTCTCAGTGTTCGACAGAAGACGAGGAAATGAAGAATAGTCTGAATCAATTACTCAAATCACTGGCAGCAGACTTTTTTGAAATAGTTATAAAGAAGTTGGTGCCAAGATATCAAAAAGGTCTCTAAGTCAATAAAAGAGCTTGCGGAAAAGTTAAGTATATGTATATATTTAGAGTATAATTTAAACTTTTCTATCCCTACAAGTTTCTTTTTACATTGCATTACTTTATGAACACGCCACACATGATTGTTAATTAAATGGAGATATTTTTACCAGTTACAACCTTTCCAGAAATGATCTGTGCATTTGCCAACTGATGTGCTACCAGGTGTATGAGTGCAGCTAGAAAAGGTGTTTGTTAATTTTGATGAGTATTTCTCATCCAACTAATAAGATAGAATTTCTTAGCGGATAGCCCCAAGCCTTATCTCTATTCTTCTCATCCCCCATTCCTATTTCTTTCCAGCATAAACTAAGCATGCAAGCAGCTGCTTCTTGCTTAAATACCACACTCTGAGGCATGAAAAGTAAGCACCAAAGACTAAAATTACTGAAATAAATAACTTGCCTTGATTACTTTTAATACAGTAGGTAGTTATTTTACTTTCGATTGTCAGCCCACATATAGTAAAGGGGGAAGAGCGGTAAACTTCAGTAGTTTGTACACGATGATGCAATATATAGACCAAGGAGCAAACAAGTGAATGATTAAGAGGTTAAAGAAAACCTTTATCACAAAGTTATATTAGGGTTTATATGTTTTAAATTGGACACAGTATCATCAATATCTTGCAAAGAAGATTGTAACTTATGCACACATTTACCTAATATGTATTGCTCGGTTCTATATTACAAACCCCACAGTAATTATCAGCAGCATTGTTAAATGGGAAACTTATAAGTTATAACACAGCAAGGGTTTTATATTGTTTTATATTATTTTATTACAGTGGTGTAGATAGTTAAGATGATCAAATCTTGCAGATTACGATGACCAAGACATGCATAGTGAATGGAAGGATCTATAATCGTGTTCAGGGTATTGACTGGCAAACTCAATGGGAAGACCTAGGCACAGGTGGGAAGCTAACATTAAAATAGACCTGAATGAGGTAGGGTGTAATGAGGTGGACTGGATAGAACTAAAGATACAGATAGGTGGTGTACTTTTGTAAGTGTGACAATGAACTTCCAAGTTACTATTGCCATAGAGTAAGTAATGGGTGTAGAGTGGATATATTTGAGGGGTTGGGAATGTCAGGTGGGAAAATTGTTTATTTTTGAATGGCATTTTTGTAAAATGTGAGTATTTCAATGAATAACCTAAAATTTGGTTACAATCAATTGTGTTAAATATTTACTATGATTGTTATCATTATATTTATATATTTATATATATTTATTTTTTGCATGCAGAATATTTATGTTTGAGTCAACTATGTGCAATATGAAACCATCCTGTGATACACAATGTGGAAACGGTAGATAGTGTAGCATAGCAAAGATTCACCGTCCGTGTGTGTGTTTGTGTAGCTATGATAGAGGTAAAGTATTTGCCTATTTTATGAATCATCTCCATCATTTGTTCAGAGGCAATGGGGTCTACCAGCCGAGCACAGACCATAATACTGGCAGACAGGGTGTCAAGGAGGAGGAGGAGGGCAGGATGGTTTACTTGGGCTCTGCAGCTCATGGGGATCCCACTGTGGGCCTCAATTTCTAGACCTTCAAGCAACACAACACTGGTTTTATTGATTTTCATCACTCATTCGTGATAATATTAACAGTCAATATGACCCCCACCAGTGAGCATGCAGACAAAGGTGTGAGTTTAATCTTGTTCATTTTGTTAGTGATGTTTAGGTTGGGGTTCAAATATTATCCAAGTGTAATGAGGTGGTTTTCCCTGAATGGTTTCCCAATCTCTCTCTGAGCAAATTCAGGTACGTTTATTTTAAATCATACCTTCTTCATGCCTAACCCATTAATGTAAATATGTGGACAGGCAATAAAATATGAAACAAAAAAAAAGGAGCCAATATAGAAAAATAATAATAATAATATAGACTTGACTGACTTCTTGGTAAACTGCTTTGTGGTTTTGTGGAGATAAGGAAAATGCACTAACAATCAAATGAATAGAGGGTAACAAAACAGCACCGCAAAAAACCATCAGTGCACCCAAAGATTCAAACTCTGACCTCTCAGATCAAAACCCAGCACACTAACACCCCAAAACAATTTTAATAAGTCTCTGAATAACTGTTGCTCTTTTATATGAATATAGTAACAGGGGTTTTGGAAGAGGAGTGGCTTGAGCCCCCTTGTTTGTATCTTTGGGGCCTGTGACTATTTTAAGCCCCCCCCCCTCCCTCCTTCCAATATTTCCCAAGTAAATTAAAAACCCGTATATAAAACATGCATCTGTTGCTATCAGTTGGTAATTTTAAGTAATAAAGACCTAAATTTATAATTAAATTAATGGAAAACTGAAATGCCCTAATTTTGCAGTTTATGTCTCTCACACTAGGAAAAATATCTTTCATAAAATATAGTACCTAAAATTAGGCATAGTTGTGATTGTCTTAAATCTAAACAATACCATAATAGTAAAGCCAAAGTCTAATACTTTTCGACCTTTTCGCCACAGATAAGAACCAATTGAAAAAATCCACAGTTGAATTTTAACACAAGGCCAATTTTCAGCCATAGTTTGAATTTTATTTTTGCCATTTTTTTTCAACCCTAAAAAATTAAAAAACTGGACATCAATAAAATTAATACACATTCTTGTTGTGGTTTGAATAAAATATTTTATTATTTTTAACCTACATTAAATATTGTTGTGATAATGTATTTGATTGTGTTAATAGAAAAATAATAAATATTTAACCAACCATAGTTTAAAGGTCCATTAAGTTGCCTTACACAATATAAGTCTTGACACGGTTGATATGTACAATTACACGTACTTGATAGGTAGCAAGCTTACTCGCACGGTTCAACCATGGCATAGCTTATATCAAATATAGCATTAGCATAGTGAGGGGGTAATTATGGGGTTCAGAACCACCACAGCCCACATCTGCTGGAAAATTTCTGAAGTGTTTAATGTTTATCTTAAAAGAATGTTTGTGAAACAATTTATATTAATTTAATTCTGCAAGCTGATCTTCAAAGATAGTAAGTTTATCATCTAAAAGCATCTATTTTTCCAAAATGTGTCGGGGGAGGGGGAGGGGAAGGCAACCACTTCAAATAGCTTCTAGGAGCATCTATCTAATTGATAGTAAAAAATAAGGTGAGAATCCCTCTAAAAAAACTTTTTATGGGCAGAAAAATTTCTGTAGTACCACTTTATAATTATTTCTGGGGAATCTAATTTTCGGAAAAATATGGTTTAGCGCTACTTAAAATAGCTTTTAAAGACATCCAATTTTCAAAAATTTGTTGGAGGACTACTCCAAATAGCCTCTAGGATTACATAAATTTAAAAAAATCAGGGGAGGTCTACTCTTAATTTCTCTTGAATTAGTATATAATTTTCAAAAACTGCACTTTTAAGGACCACTCCAAATATTTTATAAGGCATCCAATTTTATAAATTTAACTAGGAGAAAGAAAAATTCTTTAAATAAATAAATCTTCATATTTCCCCTTCACTCTATCACACAAATAAGGTTCCACCACCACTTTTTAAATAATGTTCTTATTTCTCAGGAATCTTAACATAATGTCATAGGCATACAATTTAGAATTCTACCAAAATTAAATTTTCCCAACGCTCATGAGACTAAGACTACTACCGTTTAGGGTAAACGGAGTGAAAATGGAAAACAGAGAAAACCCGTAAAATCGAGTTAATTAGCAGTGACATAAAAAGTCAAGGAGAAGTCAGATAAATTATAAAATGTCAATGAAGTGGTTTTTTTGGCAATAATTTGTGAAATACCAAGTAGAGAGCATTACCAAGTCGAAACTATTAGTTCCATCCCCAACTAATGTGATTTATTGATGATGTTTGTGCAAATAACTTAATAGAAGGCAATGGAAATTATGAGATTATGTAAGTTGGCCTATTATCTCTTTTATTATAAAATACTGAGAATGTAAATATTCTTTGGTCTGGAAAACCTGGGGAAGTAAAATAATTTTAAAGCATTGGCCTTATCAGTGCTGTTTGAAAGTGTGTAAAATAAAAACATTATCAGCTGAAATCAGCTGGGTGTAATATTTTATCAGCTGTTACCCTGGATGATGATATATTTTAAAATGATAGGACACCAGAACGTAGGGCCAATGTTTAATCATTAGCCTTAAGTTACATCATAAGAGTAGTATGTAGGGTATCTGTCGAGAGGCTCAGAATAAATTCATAATGTGATCAGAACAAGCATTGTAATGGGTTGTTTTGTGTACCACTAATAACTTAATTGCAGTGCTAACCATCAAGAATTGTGTCTTTACTTAAAACTTTAAAACATTTTTTATGCATTTTAAAGGTTTTCCTCCAATTAAATATTATGAGAGGACATTTTAATATGTAAAAATTTTCCTCTCAGGTGTTTTATGCTCTCCACTTACAGTATTCTTCTTACAAGTTGTGGATAACCCTGGCATTCAGTAAGTCCCATAGCCCCTACATAAATGTAAGAAATATTTATTTGGTTGTGAGGACAAAACTCTAACTACTATTTAAAAAAACTCAAAATATCTTCTAGAAGCAACAAATTTAAAAAAACATTGCCACTAAATAACCACTCTAAAGAGTTTATATAGGCATCTAACTTTTAAAAATTTATTAGAGGAAATTCACTTCAAATAGCATCTCCAGGTAACACATTTGCAAAAGATTTTTAGGTGAGGAACACTTTAAGTCGCTTTTAGAAAATTTCAGATTAAAAAAAAATCTTCTGGGTGAGAACCGCTTTATATAACTTCTAGAAGAGTATAATTTTCGTACATTTTTCTAAGTGTAGACCACTAGCATCTAAGAGCATCCAAGTTTAGGGAATTTTTTGGAAGAGGGCTTCTGATTTCCCTTTTGGCTTGTAAGCCAAGACGTTAAAAACACCACAAATACTACTCGATAGTATCATTACCTATAAAATAAAAATATAAATTGTGCCTATCCAATAATTGTTAATAATTGTTGATTGAAAAAATTACCTTTCTTCTTCACACAATTTCCTACTCTATTGTTGTTATTATATATAATATATTGACAAAGAAGGACATACAAAAAAAGTACTATTGATGGACAAATGAACCTCATTCAAATAACTTTTAAAGTCATCCAGGGTGTAAAATTTTACCCGGTCAGTACCTCCGGACTTCCTCTCAGTTGAGCCCCCCGTCCACTTTCAAACATCTCCCCAAGCTCCTGTATATTAACATTATTACGTATGAACAGGAATTCAAATGGTTAACTTCTGGTATGTGTCAATAACTCATCATTTTGACTATAAGCATAGGTTTCCAAGTTTTAATGGTCAAATTGGGGATAATGGACCTGTTATAGGTCTCATTAATATCTTGAGTAAAGTGACTATTTTGTTTTAAATTAAAGACACTAAAAAGAAAAATATATTTATTATCATTAAAAGTTTTATTTCTTTTCCTAGTTAAAGAATAATCCATTTTAACATACTACAAACTATATTCATCAAAATGACAACATTAATATTAGATTTTCAATAACATTTTAGAATACTTATGAGAGAATTTTGTTAAAGCAACAGATAAAATAACATATGTATTCAATGTAGGCCTATTATGGTTATATATCATATTACATATATTTTTTTAATCTTGCAGGCTTTTAACAAGCTAAATAGTGTGATCCAACCTTTCACGACTCATTAGTCAATCTACATCATTTAGAAACATAGAAGGTCTCAAACAAAATAAAAGATATTAATGATAATACTAATATACAAGTATAATATAGTAATATATAGTAATCATATGTACAGTCGTATTCCACTTTAGTTAGTGAGGTTACAACCTCCTTTTGTTATGTAACTTTTCAATAATAAATATTGAGTTGCATCTTTTTATATTATTTATTTAAAATCCATAAGGATACAGGTCGTGGGTCAGACCATACAAAGCCAAATTGTCACATTGAGAGTTGTTTTATATGCACAAGTTCTTGTTTCCAGTTCATTAAGGTCGCCCAAAGCGTCCAAGGAAGAGTATGGCCTGTGACCTGGTGTGTTGCAGGAAAAACATGAAGGGGTGCTCTGCTTGAAATTGCTTGGGGGGAGGAGGTAAGCTGTACGCCGTGAACATCAGACCTGAACACAACAATACAAGAATTAACTAATTTAATTTGAGTTTTTACAGCAATTAATTTTGGAACCTTTCAAAGAACATAATGAATAAGTCCGAGTTAACCTTGTGTCAAGTTTTGAGGAACAGAAACCAAGATTAGTTACATAGCTTTATGAAAGTATTCATTCTGGAATGAAATAACAAATATGTAAGTGAATATTTCTGAAAATATGAGTTAGTTTGAATTTTGTTTGGGCAATCAACACATCCTGAATAAAATAAGTTTCAGAACTTTAACAAATCATAGCTGTTAGCTAAACAATGTACTGGATGTTGACTCAAGAATTTTAACATAAAATAGAAACTACTAAACAATTTTATATCTTTATTTAGCTCTAATATCTGATAAATAAATATTTACAAAAATATGTGTTTTTTATTATTTTAAAATGCCTGTTTCTAACTGAGCACATCAGATATTGTTAGAGGGAGTGTTGTTTGTGAGGTCTTAAGAGGCAGAATAAAGAATATTAAAAAAGGTAAAACAATAATGGAGGCAACTTAATCATTAATGCATTGGTTAAGAAAAGTGCAGGAATATCACAAAAAGTTAATCCCACTTTAGTTTGGCTTGATTATATCATGGACATTTATTTATTGCTCGCTTACTGATGGTATTAGACACCGATAAAACTGTTTATAACTCTTGACAGTATTTATTTTTCATCAAACCTAACTTAATATCTAACTTAAGGATCATATGAAATAAATTGGGGTTCTTTGCATAGCTGTAGATAATTAAAATCAGTTGGGTAGTATGAATTAAGTCATGTTTATTTAATCATCACTCTGGCGAGTAAGTATATATGTCTTGGCAGCTGACATTGTATCGTGTGTAGTGTGTTTTTGTTTTTAAAAAAGCCGTAATTTGTTTTATTTATATCAATTTTAACTGTAATTCTAGTTTTGATTTTCAATTTGAAGAATTTTAATGTGTTCAATAAAATACTTACAAGATTATTTGTGAGATGAAAGTTTTGGAAGTGAGCATGTGCTGTAACGATCGAATCCAAGTTTCCCATAGTGTTGGGAGGGTGGGGCATTAGGCAAGTTAGATTTTCTACACCTAACAATTATAATTTAAAAATAATGATTTTATTCATGCTTATCTCTGTCCAACAAAATAATTATTATAGATTAAGTTGTGCTTTTCAAGTAGGCCTAACTAAGTAATTTTTGAATCCAAAATATTATGCTTTGTTATGAGGTGAAAGATTCGATCATCTAATCCAGTAAAACACCGAATCCTCGAATCTCAAATACTTGTCAAGATTTGGTTGATTCGAAGAATCGAGTGGCCCATCTCTAGTCTTAACCTATCTTTAAAAAAAACTATGTATATACTTCAAAATTCACAGAGACTGGAAATAAATAGTGAAACAAATATTTGTTAATATTAATTTTAAATATATTTTCATATATCTAGATGATTTTTTAGTTTCCTCCAAATCTTGAGAAAAGCATCAAAATCATTTCGTAGAAGTTTCCAAAAGTTTAAAATATGCTGATCAACAGTGACAAAATTATTTTTGGAAAACCTAGTATTTTTTTATGCTATATTATTTCCAAGGCACAATCTTAATTACTTCTGAACTAACTAAAATCATCAAAGAATATTATAGAACATTCCCACTTCCAAGGAATGAATGGTTTTTAATTCTAAATTCACATTTCAAATAACTTGTCTCCCCTTAAGCAAATTAAAAAGAAAACCACTGTAGTGACAGTTTTGCAACAAAGAATTCATGAAGATTTGGTGCTTTTTGCTTTTGCTGAGAGCATTTTTATGTCTAGCAAAATCCTCCTTTAAAGAGAGGCTTTGGGAGTTTTTGCGTGGGAAAGTATTGTTACCACTTCTACTGTTTCTGGTTCAAACTAATCAGGAATTGCTCCCATTAATAAGCATCAACATTGAATATATAAAGATCAAAAATTCTGTTGTTTACAGGTTGGGTTATTCCTGTTAAATTATATCTGACAAAGGACCTCAATTTTGTTTGGTTATTTTCAATTTACTTTTAATCCGGATTAAACCCCCTGAGACAATTTAGCTTTTAACTTTGCTTTTCTTGAAGCTATAAATTTTACCTCAGTTAGTTTATTTTTAAGAAGTGAGTTGCAGCACCCCCAAATACTTCAATGGTCACTTTATCCAAAGATATAACCAAATATATTAGAGAGGGAGTAAACTAGTGGATTATTTTGACACCAATAGTCTTTATGACAGTTAAATGTACTTGGGTGATTAACCATTTTTAACAGTTTCCTTTAACCCCAAGGTTTAATGAGAATACATTTACATAATATATATTAAAAAGATATGAAAATTCCTTGAACATAACTTATAAAGTAAATATAAAAATGACATAATTTACATTAATCTTATATGATAATTGGGAATTTAAATGGAATCAGTTACTTATATACTTACTTAGTTACTTATATAAAGCATAGAATATACATCATATTTGGGGAAAGAAAACCTTTAAATTTTTTTATTATATGCTATCTACTTTTGAAAAAAGTATAATGACCAGGCCATAGAGCATTATTTACTTGTTGAATGCATGAGTAATATAAATACATAATAAAAGGATAACAAATTATAGTGATATAGATTTTATTGAGATATTTATCCTGTGATTGAGCATCAATTATAACAATATCGGCATTAATTATATCGATATGGGATTTTATTGGGATGCGAATGTGGACGATAGCGGGTTTTATGATGATGACAATGTGTGCATGCCTTACTGCACACTTGCATGCGGTTATGTGATCTGATTTTATGTAAGTGATTGAAATCAGATAAAACTTGATGACATACACAATTTATTGATTTGATTAAACTTTCACTATTGACATTGTTACAGTTTTTTTTGCGATATTACTATTTTTCTGTGTTAATATAACTATTTTCTGTATTTTGAGTACTGTGTACAGTGTACTGTGTACTGTGTACTGTGTACTGTTTACTGTTTACTGTGTACTGTGTCACTGTGTAGATTTATGCTACTGTGTCACTGTGTAGATTTGTGTTTCTGTGCACTGTATAGATTCAAACGCACAAGCTGCTTATATATGACCTACCCCTGGCTTCTTGGACCCCTTGTCACCAGTGTTAAAACTAACTAATAGAAAATTTCCTGGCAGCCTGATGTTGTGAAGGCTACCTTCCTATTGGGTAGAGGGAGCCAGCATGGCACATGATTTTTCTAATACAACATATTTTATCTCTTAAAGAAAAAAAAAGTTTAAAAGCGCAATATATTTAAATTATTTCTGAAACTGATTCTCCATGGATGAAGTATTAAAAGGAAACTTTAATTACAGTTCTATAAAGAAAAATACACTTCATCCATGACCTTTTAGAATATATGAAAGGGGTCCAAAACAGTCTCATTACAAAGTTTAGAAAATCCAAATCATAGATGGTTTTTCAACTCCCAAGCAAGAATAAATAATACTTGAAAGCCCTTACATTTTGAAAGCAAATGACTATTGAAATGGAGTTAAAAGGAACAGTTATGAAAACTTTCATTTGTTAGAATGCAATACCTAGACAATAACATGTTAATGTCGGGAGCAAGCAAAGTGATAGACAACAAAGTGGTCGACACGAGAGGACAAAGTGATAGCAAACTGCTACACACGAATAAACGACACCTACCAAGTGATCGACACGAGCTGGACCATGTGATAAAACCAACCGGTAGACAAAATGAAAACAATTATTTGGAAGGCTGGGTGGGTCAAGTGGCCGACACGACTTGGACCAACTGCTAGACAAGCTCATGTATAGGAGTACAAAGTGATAGACAACCAAGTGGTCGACACGAGAGGACCAACTGCTCGACAAACTTTGATATAATCCAGTTAAGAGTGGGCTAAGTGACAGAACAGTTAATTCAAATCCTAAATAACACTGTTTGCTAGGTCTAAGTATTGTCTGACCTCCTAAATAACACTATGCTAGGTCTAGGTATTGTCTGACCTCCTAAATAACACTATGCTAGGTGTAAGTATTGTTTTACATCCTAAATAACACTATGCTAGGTGTTGGTATTGTTTGACCTCACAAATAACACGATGCTAGGTGAAAGTAGTTTGACCTCCTAAATAACACTATGCTAGGTCTAAGTATTGTCTGACCTCCTACATAACACTATGCTAGGTGTAAGTATTGTTTGACCTCCTAAATAACACTGTTTACTAGGTGTAGGCTACCCTTATTTGCATGGTGGGAGAGTGAATACCATTTATGAAAAACTACCCTCAGTACACCCGACCGAGATTCTAACCCCGCTCTTCCTGTCATCGGCAGTCTAGTCTATTGCGAGTGGGATGCCTTTGAACATGCTACCCCTGAGGCGGGTTATATAGAAACAGAACAAGAGGAATGAGGGGTGGTGGGGAGTGGAAAAATGTTCAAAAATGCACCTACCTTTTCAAACGTGTGAGCTACAAACTAGTAAAATATTTATACTAGCTTTCTTGACTTGATTTAAAAACCATTTCACAAACTTTGGATTTACAATCTTGCAAAATGACAGTAACATTATTATTTGGTGAACTGTACTCAATTCAACATAGTACAGTAGCCCCATTGCTTCTTTGGTGCTGACTTACAGTTCACAGCTGACTTCTGACAGTCAACATTTAGGTATATACCTAAATATTGACTGTCAGAAGGGACAGCTGCTAAACATATGTTTTTGCAGGTCATTTGGTTCGGCGTAGGGATACATTATTTGGTCTGGTAGCTTTTCAAAGCTGTCAGTCAGCACCAAAGAAGCCATGGGGCTACTGTACATACACAGTATCTAGTAAAATACACCAAATGTAGGCCAATATCCGCATCGAAATAACTTCTGCTCTTTTAAAAACCTTTAGCAATGCTCATATTTAAATAGTAAATTTAAAATAA
>CABEEJ010001220.1:49329-128497 GCA_901482245.1 Timema douglasi
CTTGTCTGTCACTTGAGCCACTCTTAACTGGATTCATCTCGATGTTTGTCATCTCGTGTCGGCCGCTTGGATGTCTATCACTTTGTCCTCTTATATGGGAGCTTGTCTATCACATGGTCCAGCTCGTGTCGATCACTTGGTCCATGTCGTTTCTGGGTGTCTAACAGTTGGTCTTTTTACAGATTTGTTCTCTCGTGTCGACCGCTTGGTTGTCTATCACTTTGTACTCCTATACTTGGGCTTGTCTAGCAGTTGGTCCAAGTCGTGTCGGTCACTTGACCCACCCAGCCTTCCAAATATATTTTTATAGCTTGTCGAGCAGTTTGTATGATGCCGTTAATGTCCACACAGATAATGTTAAAACAAACACCTTAAATGAGCGTGTTTTTATTTTTATATAACATCCCACCTTTTGGGTTTATATGCAGTGCTTGAGCTTGCAGTGCTTGGGCAGGAATTCCACTCCAGTTGAAACAAAAAACATTATGAGTGTCCCTGTTGATACAACAAAAGTTTCAAGTATACCGCCTGCACATTAAAATGCTACTTCTTCGTTCTTCCTATCGTTTTCCAAAAGGATATCTTTTATAGTCTGAACTAAACTAGATCATATTACATGTCTGTATGGTGTATTGGATTTTGAACAGACCATTATTTTTCATAACAACGTAAAACAAAGAATTTTTCAAATTTTCTGGTGCAATATTTTTTGCCTCTTCTCTAGCAACATTTTGTAGGATGAAACTCCTTTTTTCTTCACAAGAAGTGGTGGAGGAATGTTTTAGCATGCATATTATTTTAATTGTAATTCAATTAATTTCAGTCTAGTATTCCTCCCACTTATGATAGGTATCCTATAGGTATCCTTCACATGTTTGATGTTTCAAGTGTCTTATTTTTCACAATAAAGAGATGTGAGACAACAATGCTAGAGTACATAAGAAAAAAGAGACAAAATAAATATTACGAATATACCAAATAGGCCTATGTAAAATACTTGAAATATGCAGAAACAAATGATTTGACATGATATCATTAGCTCATTCCATAAATGCATACAAATCCTAACATTCCTAACCAAACACATCGTTTACAAAATACATTTAATAACTGTCACTAAAAACTGAGTATGAAGTGTGCAGATGAGGATAATAATGAGGATAATAATAAGCATAAAAATATGTTTTTCACAAAAATGACTGACAAATTTGATGAAAATAAACGTCTCTAGAAAATCGTAAGCTTGCATTGTATGTTTTGTTACACGTTTCATGCAAGGCTTGATCATAATGTTGGCAAGTTTTAACTACAATATTATCAAGAATTAAATTAATTTAATTCAGCTTCCTATAGTTAAATATTGATTATTAAATTGTAAACAACACTTTACCTCTTTAAAATACAATATTACATGTTTTAATTTTAACTTTGTTTCATTAGTAGCTTTTCTAAAACACAAACTACTTTAGATGTATTTAGAGATGCTACAAATCTATATTTCTCATGCAAAAACCATCATGTTCTTATCAGTATAATGAACTGGCTAATTGGTTTACAGAAAAAATAATCCCATAGCAGTTAAATATTGGATATCGGTTTACTGTGGAGTGTATTTTTTGTTTCAATATAAATTAATATTGATTAATTATAATTATCAATAAATAAGATTAGTATAGTAAACTGCAATGTGATAATCATTTTACTGGAATTCAATTAAACTGGTATGGCTTATAATGCAACTTAATGAATGTGAATAGACAATATAATAACTTCTACCAATGTAATAGTTTCATGCTGTAAAATTTTTAAGGAATTATTGGTTGTTTGTTGTTACTGTTCTGATAATTAAAATTTTCCAGTTCGAACAATGTTTATATGCACATGTATTAATTATGCTAATGTTCCAAGGTTGAGGAAGGTAGAATTAAAATGAAATGTACCCATATTTTAGTGGAGAAGTTTGGAAAACCATTTTAATAAAGGGTCAACCTTAATTAATTCAATTAAATAAATATATTAATCATACCCACTTTAACCAGCTGAATTAGTGCAAACTAACTTTTAATGACACATGTGCCAATCTGCATAATTCAGAAACATAGTGGCTCACAAGCAACTTAAAAAAGTAATTATAATGGCATCATTTAATTATTTTAATTTTAATTTAATTAATCCTTCTGAACAATAATACTTAGAATAAGTATACAAGTACAATATATTAATATCACAACCGAGTTTGTTTTTGGTATGTAACTTTTCTACATTGGATTTCAGAGTTACATTTGTTTATGCTATTTATTTAAAATCCTCTTGACTTTGCTAAACCAGGAGGAAATGGGTCGTGGTTCACACCATAATAAACCAAATTATCACTTTGATAGTGGTTTTAAATAAACAAGTCATAGTTTCTGATTCGCTTGGGTTGTATGAAGCGCCCGAGGAAGAAGATGGCTCGTGGATTTATATGCTGCAGAAAAAACATGAAGGGGTGGTCTGCTTGAAATTGCTTGGGGGGAGGAGGTAGACTATATTTCGTGAGCATCAGACCTGGACACAAAAACAATAGAGTTTCAACTGCAATAGATTTTGGAGTTTTTTAGTGAACCTAATGAAAAGTCAGAGTTAACCTTGTATCATGTTCTGTGGAACAGAAAGCAAGATTAATTGCATAGCTTAGAGGATGCGTTACATTTTAAGAACAAATAAATCATTGAATTTAAGTTAACGAGGAAGCATTATTAAAATATTCATTTGCTCAAGAAGGTCAAACATATAAGTAGCAACTAGGTACCAAAAAAATGGCGCACAAGAAGTGCCTAAAAGAATTAGGAAAAGAGACAAGTAAGGGTGCAGGAGGGGGGGGGGGGGCAACCAATCAGCATCACGTATTTAAACTACAAAAACTCCTAAATCAATACCCAGATATATGAAAGCTATATTTATGCCAAATTAAAGCCTCTAAAACATAAAAGTAATAAATAGGACTTCTAAAATTTGTTACAAGGCATGTTATGTGTTTAATGAAACCAATAAAGATTATTACATGTCGTCCAACTCAGAAACAACGTCAGTAGACTACGATAATGTGTCTAAAATCATTATTATTGAAGTGGACGAAAGACCGACGTTTAATGACAAATCGTTGAATCAATACAGAGATAGAAATATTAAGGCCTGGCTTTGGCAGGAGGTATACCAAAATATGTGCAGAGAATGAGCAAGCCTGTCGGAGTCAGAGAAGAAAAATAAAGGTACATGATGTGTTACAGTTTTATGATTGAAAGTTAATTAATTAGTTATATAGCATCGTACTGCCAATTTAAAGCACCAGGTGGATATGTAAAGTAGCCAGCAAATAAATTCCGTATTTGTATGACGTCATTATTAGAACAAAGTCTAATTGGGTGTAAGTTTTGCAGTTCCGAATGTTCCCATTGGCACAAATTTTCTTGTAATTCCTTCCCATCATGTTTTCTTGTGAAGTTGTGCAATTAACAGCAATCTTTTGCTATGTAATCGTGTAGTTCGAGTTTTGTATCTAACGGCCTGTGAAAAATACGCCATTTATTTGCCATAATACCAAATGTACATTCAACTGTTCTTCTTGCATATGAAAGTCTGTAGTTATGAATCTTTTCTTTGATAGATACATTTCTGCTTGGGTATGGTCTCATCAAATGTTTTAAAAGTGGAAAGGCTTAATCACCAACAAATACAAACGGCATTTCAGGTCCTTCGTTATAATTTGGTATCATAGAGGATGCTGGTAAATCCAGTTAATTTGTTAGAAAAAGTCTTCTAGCAAAATTTGAATTTCGGAATAGGCTGGTGTCACTATTGGATCCGTATGCACCTACATCAATAACTACGAAGACATAGTTAGCATCGGCAATAGCTAACAAAATAATTGAATAAAACTTCTTATAATTAAATGATTCTGAGCCGATGTAATTGGGTCTTTTCATTCTTATGTACTTGCCATCAACTGTGCCGACACAATTTGGAAAGTGTGTTTGTTCAAAAAAAGCTTTTGCTATGTTTAACCAGTCTTCTTTTGTTATTTCTTTCATATGAATAGGTTGCAAACATAATCACAAATGCTTGCATGTATGATGAATAATTTCACTGATAGTCGTGGCGCCAATCAAGTATTCAAAGTACAATGATTTCATGCTATTTCCTGTAGCAAGGTACCTGTGAACAAGATATAGATTTTGTTTATTTGGTTACAGGGAACTCCATACCGAAATAAATAAATTGAAGAACATGAAAGACTGTTTCGCTAAAGAATTGGCGGCACAACAGGGCAAATCTGGACAAGCTGCTCCTCCAAAGAAAAAGAAATATGTTCATTTCGATTCAATGCTTTTTCTAATTCCTTTCTATTCGCTATTAGTTATTATAATAATGTAAGAGTGAGTAAAGTAGAATAGAGAGGAAATGTACCACGTTTGTGTGGAGGAAGCGTGGTAAACTGTTACTAAAAGAAGCTTTAGTAGATTACACCAAGCCGAAATTCAAACCTTGACCTCCCGCTCACTAACAAACCAGAAAAGCGTGTAATTTACTCGGCATGCATACTGATTAGGGTTTATAATTACTAACCCATAACTTATAAATTATATATTAATACAATCAACACCTTATATTTTGTGTATATCTAAGGACTATTTTAAACTTTAGGTAGCCAAAATACTCCATTACAAAAACTAGCCATCATTTCCGTTTGGAACCAATTTAACCCAGCCACATTTCATGTACAAGACTGTACATTTATTTACAATTTATTTATCAACATAAATATATTTGGCCCATTTTTGGTATATTCGCAGAATATTTTTAGAAAATAAACCAATAAAATATACCTAAATATACTTTAACAAACACAAAATACAAATACTAGTTGTAATATTTTCAAACTACAGTTACCTTTTAAGTGATTCAAATTTGTTTACGGTGAATTATGATTCTTCTTTCCGGATTCTCTATCACTTCTTTAAATTTCTGGATCGTTATCTTCTTTTTCATACTTTACTTGGAAATGAACGAGGCTTAGACATTTTGTGCACAGTAAAATTCACATAAAAGTTGATTAATATCAAGGCCATAGTCGGGAAATTTTATGAACAATATATATGGCTTTATTTATGGTTTAAACAATACCAAAATTAATGTACAAATACAAATTAGGGGGCTGTGTTACCATAAAAAGCACTTCAAAGAGCATCCAGAGGTGTTTAAAAATATTTAGAATTTTTTCTATCCTATGGCAGTTATGGTGTTATGTTGCCATAAAAAATACTTAAGAAAGCTTCTAGAGGTGTTTAATATTTAGAATTTTTTCTAGCCTATGGCAGTTATGGTGTTATGTTGCCATAAAAAATACTTCAGAAAGCTTCTAGAGGAGTTTATTATTTCAAATTGTTTCTAGCCTATGGCAGTTAAGGTGTTATGTTGCCATAACAATACTTCAGATAGCTTCTAGAGGTGTTTAATACTTAGAATTTGTCCTAACCTCCGTCAATTGGGGGATGGGCCCACCAAACAATGTCAAAGAATACTGGTAACAATAGACTGTACAGCTTTCACACATTAAATAGCTAACAGGCAAGAACAGTCTCAAATATCATAATATTACTCTTCGTATTTTTTTGTACCTCAATACTTTTCTCAGCTGGTTTTGAAAAGTTTGTTAATGATCTTCATCCCCCTCATATCTCCCCGCCGCCCGCCGCTGTCAATCAAACACAAGCGGTCACTCCTACCTGTGTTTGGTTCTCAACGGTACAGCCCGGTTTGGCTGTATTTATTTATGTGAAAATCACATAATTTCGGGCAATTTCCTCTCCAGTTTTGTAAATATGATAGTAATGATTTTATGAAAAACGTCAAATGAACCAATATTTATTGTTAAATAAGGAGAGTTAAATTTAATTTCAAAATACACACCGTTAAGAGTATACTAAAAAAAATATGCTTAGATTATTATTAATATAGGTTCACTTTTTAATTTGCCCTGTACAATGGTATTAAACATTTGAATTATACGTTTTCACGACAATTAAAAAAAATTGTTTTCTTACCTCAACGTAAGAGAAAGTCGCTCTTATGGTGATATTGCCTTACGAAATGTAGTGTCTTCATATTGTAGATTCTGGCCCACAGCTTGTAATAATTTATCATAAGTACCGATCGACATTCTGTAGTAGTTAAAAAACTTATCGGGATGCTATCACACGTCATTGTACATTTTGCAAAAGTATCCTTTCAAAATCAGTTAGTGGGTGTACCTAGTACAGTAGTATATAGTGGCGGCGTTGTTTACGTTTTCTATTTTTTTTTAACCAAAACCACAACACACGCTGCTCGCCAGAAATCCATGGTGGTTCTGAAATAAAATTGAGTAAATGCCAGCCACAGTGCGTGTTTGCACGCGGTTTGGCGTTTTCAGCTATTCCAAAACCGAGTGCGTTTAATCGCAGTGTGTGCTTAGCCTATGAGTAATGCAGGCAGCTCACGTCAGAAATGTTCTTCCCCCTCCTCCCTTCCAAACAACAAGCTGCGCGTTAATAATAATAATATAAATGGGTATTTTTACGCAAAAAAATATCTTTTGTATGCTTACAGTATTTTAAATTTAGAATATTTTACTTGAAAATTGAGACTTTTTGCACAGGATTTAGAGACTTTCAGCATTACTGAGCTGGCAACACTTAAGATGGTGCAAGCTAAGCAGTTTTGCTCAAACATAGTGCATACAAACTTATGTTTAGCTTTCCTTGTAGTTTTTATTAGAGATGGGAAAAACTGCTCCTTTAGTGGAGCAGGAGCAATCTGTTATTGCTTCACCACTGGACCTGCTACTTTTACCTGCTCCTTTTTGTCACAGTGACAGAATTCGTATCTACTCCCAGCCTAGTTTTGTTAGCACCGCGTCTACTGCCCGTTCGGGTTATATGCATTTATACCAATCACGCCAATATGTTAGGGATGAAGATGGTTCATTATAGAGGAAGTGCACCCACATTTGTTTGGAATGAGAGTTGAAAACGTTTAGGAAAAATCCCCCTCAATGCACCCAACCGGAATTGAACCTCAATCTCCCTGTCATCGGCTGTCCAGTCAAGGGTGAGAGTGAAGCCAGAGACCAGAGGCTGGACACCTTTTTGATATTGTGGGCTTTATGGGTTTTAAAAAAATGTTTGGCTAATATGAAAAAAGTAAGAAAAAAAAGGGAGCAAAAATAATAATTCAGTTTTACATTTACCAATTAGTAGTTAGCAATTAAGTTCATTTTTTTTAAACAAATTGTTTGTTCGCTAAATACTTTGTGGGCTAGATTAAATCAGTCATTTGATCACCAAGTGGGTCCCTTCAATGTTACCCATCAACGTAACAATTTATTGTGAGAATACATTACATACTGTGCTTGTATTGCGGAAATTTTTTGTACTGCAATAGCTTTCCACTTTAAAACTCATTTGTGACTCCCAAAACCAACTCTAGGCTAGGCCTACATATTAGATAAGGTTGCTCCGGACCTGATCTCAGCGCTGTGACAAGAACACAAAGCATCCACTTCCTTTCTACTGTACGACTGCTCCAAAACACTCCGGAGCATAAAGAAACAAGGTTGCCCCGGACCTGTTACAGCGCTGTCTGTGCCAAAGACGAGGAGCAAGGCTACTTTGGACCTGTTCCAGCGCTGCCTCTGATAGAGAGACGAGGAACAAGTTTACTCCGGACCTGATACAGCGTGTATTTGATCCGTAGACAAGTGACAAAAAGGAACAGCTCCTTTCGTCTGTCAGGAACAGGTTGTGAATGTGACGTCAGAAGAGTAGTGACAAAGGAGCAGATTGTGATTTCACAACCCATCCCTAGTCGGGCTGTTAAAATGGACGTAATACAGCGACTCGAATCCAGTCAGCGCGGTGTAGACATTGCTGCAACTTTAGGCCTACCTGCAACTACTATTCGCACTATAGGGAAAAATGCCGTAAAAATTAAGTGCAGCGTGGAAAACTTTTCAGGGCTCAGTGTGACAAAGGTCAGGCGTACAAGAAACAACGCATTGAAAGGATGGAGAGAATGCTTTCGTTGTGGATTGAATCTCAAAACTAAAGTAGTGCCCCAGTTACTTTAGCCATTGTTCAGAGTAAAGCTAATTCTTTATCATGACGTGTTAAAGCCTAAAGACGGCAAAGGCTCTAAAGAAGTATCTTTCAGTGCCAGCCGAGGGTGTTTGATGGTTTTAAGCACCGATACAATTTTCATACTATTAAAATGACTGGTGAAGCTGCAAGTTTTGACATTTCGGCGGAAGCCTTTGTTGTCGAACTTCAAAACATAATTGAAAACGGCGGATACTCACTAAATCAAGTTTTTTAATGTTGACGAGACCGGACTGTTTTGGAAACGTATGCCTGCCAGAGTTTACATTTCACAGGAAAAAAATACAGCACCCGGTTTTAAAGCTGCGAAAGATCGTATCACGCTGTTGCTAGGTGGGAATGCATCTGGTGACTACAAGATGAAGCCACCCCTGATTGCCAGATCAGAGAATCCACGGGCTTTGAAAGGAAAGACGAAGGAGCACCTTCCTATTATTTATAAAGCCAATAAAAAGGCATTGATAACTGGTGCTATGTTCTGTGAATGGTTGAAAGTCTACGCAATACCCGCATGGAAGAGGTACTGTGTGAAGGAGAATTCATATTTCAGAATTATCCTCCTCATATATAATTCTCCCTCACATCCTCATGACATTCCTGACTTGGACGAGCATGTGAAGATTGTTTTACTCCCTCCCAATACAACGGCTCTAATCCAACCAATGGATCAAGGTGTAATTGCCACTTTCAAGTGGTACTATTTGCGGCGTACGTTTGAGCAACTTGTCGCAGCTAAAGATGGTGAAGACAAGACCAGCATCAAGGAGTACTGGCGAAACTACAATCTCTTTAACACTATTAACAACATATCCATGGCTTGGAAAGAGGTTTCCCATACGTGCCTCAACGTGGTGTGACGAAATCTATGGCCTGAATGCGTTACAGATTTTAAAGGATTTGAAGAGATTGTGCCAAGTGCTAACACAAACCTCCTGAACATTGCCCGCGAAGCAGGCTTTCAGAATCTGGAAATGGAGAACATAGAAGAGGTGGTGGACGCCGAGATTGAGGAACTCAGTAACGAGGAGCTACAAGAGCTGGCCCAAAATCCAAACCTTGAATCTGACAGCGAAGAGAACAAACCTCCATGCACACTTACTACAAAGAGCATGGCTACTGCATTTCACCGCATTCAATAAGGATTTCAAATGTTGGCCGATGAAGACCCTGATGTAGAATGCAGCGCGAGAGTGCACAGGACTGTCATGGAGGGTCTTACATGTTACCAGGAAATTTACAAATAAAAGAAACGTGCCGCTAAGCAGCCAACTATCCGCGCATTCTTTCAACCAGTGGCCGCCATGGTGACACATGAGGGGGATATGATTATGAGTTGTGAGCCAGCAAGTCCCATCCACGTCCCGAAATTAAATGTATTTCTGTCCTGAGCTGTTTCCGCGATATGATACATGTATTTGTAAGTATTTTGGGTGGCCTTGGAACCTAACTCCTACACTTAACATTGATTCTTATCGGAAAACATAACTTTTATAAAGTTGTTTTCTAAAAAGTTGCATTTCTCAGGAACATAACACAACGTTATAAAAAGATTTACTGTATTGTTATATTTTATGGCATAAACCTTTACTGATAAATCCCAAAGGTTTTTATTATACTGTACCTACCTGGTTTATGGTTTATCGCTTTTCTGTGAAAATGGTATCTACGCAGTACTCATTCTTGTAGATCTGCTTGGAATAATAAAGAGAGACTGTAAATTTTAAATAAATTTTGTTTATAATTAAAAGCCATACCTTGGGCTGGTATTACATGTATTTGGGAAATTGCATGCCATTCATTACAATAAAATTTAGTTCAACTCTTCTTGATAGCAATTGACAGCATTTTGCTTTCATTTCACTTGAACTTGACCAAACTTATTTGTTTGAATAATAAAAAAATACCACAAATATATTATGTCAAACTCCCAATGTATATGCTTTTAATATAGCTTAATTTTTATTTTAGTTTTTGATAGTTTAATAATCTCACGGAAATATGAGCTCATGGTGAATAGAAGGGCGAAGTTGACACAAGAATGTAAGTTCCTTAAACAATTTGCTAGTAGTATCAACTCACCCAGCCAATAATAAGATTCTAAAGACATATTAAACTCAACACACACAAAAATGATTATCTTGAGAACATTGATTAGCGAGTGACATATGAGGAACATTTCAATCAAGATAACTTATAGATTGGCAGTTTTATTTCGGGCTTTTGATTATGCTTATACACTTTGTTTCTCCAGGAATATTCTTAGCACTGGCTCGAATCTTGAAACATATTATTATTGAGAATAAACCTATCACCAACAAAGGCAAAACAAATACAATAATAATCTCCAGCATTAAAACTAAGAACACACTATCTGAATTAAATGACTCGAGACCCACATAGTTACACTCATCACCATGTATAAACGAGGTAAATAATAAAACACTAGCGAGAACCAATGCTAGCCCCCATATAGCTACGGTTATAATCACTGCTCCATTCCAGGTTCCTTGAGAATTACGAACATTCAAGCTGCTGACAACAATGCGGTATCTTTCCACACTAATAAGAGCTGTATTGTACACGGTCACAAGTGTGAAAAGAAAAAAACTTGCATTGAAAATTTTGCAGAGAGCTTCACTTAAAATCCAATCATCTAACAAGGTATAAGTTGTCTGCAATGAAAGAAAGATAAATATCAACAGTTGATCAGCCAATACTGTGTTGATCATATACAAATTAGGTAGTGTCCATAGTGAACGATGTAGGCTAAAAATTCCTAGCTATAATATACTAAACAATGTTCCATATATGTATACCAATATGTTGATTAACACACCAACTGTTGATAATATTGAACGTTTTCCATTAAACCCAGACTTGAATTTAATTGAACTATCAAAAATGTTCTCAGGCAGTCAAAATCAAAGAAATTGTTATTCCCAGTTGTATTGGTGCAACTCCCGGATAAGTTCAAAGGAACAGTCAATTCATCCAACCTTGTACATGCATTATTAGCTTTCAGCACTTGATCTGTTTCATTTAACCAAGGCCACGAGGTTAATATTCTGTCCATGTATTTTAAGATACATCCCTCACCATCACTCAACATACATTCCACATATGGAGCATCCACCAAGAAAGGAAAGCAATCAGATACTTCGTTTAAAATGTTGATTCTGGAATACATTATGGGATTCTTTAGTCGCAGTTGATGTATATTCACTTTAATATAAGATCAAATTTATATAAAATATCAACCAAAGTCCAAACTAGAAGTATTTAAATATACCTCACATTGAAAATTTATCAATACTGGAAATGGTTTATGGTTGTTTTGAACAGCATGTAAAATCCAAGCAAACACAATCAAGTTGAAAGGATTATACTAATCACATTGTGGTTAACCATTATTTCCTTTAGACTTAATTAAAGAATGAAACTCAAATATTTTTAATGGAGCCAATAATAGTCAGAACTATTCAAAAGTATAGGGATAAAAAATTACATTTAATTGAATGCAATGTAAAATGTTTTTCACTCAGTACAAGTTATGGTTGACTAAAAAAATTATGAATTCTTTTAGATGAGCTTATTAATGTTTATAAATGAACTTTTTCAAGCATTCATAGCTTAAGTGTAAAAATAAAATTATATTTTTTTATTTCAACCAACTAGACATGAAATTATATTACTACTATTAATAATACTTGAAAATATGCACATAAAATCATATAATCTCAGGACTTTTGGGTGTACATAGGATAGGGAAAATAAATATCTTGAAGAATTAAACGATAAAAATACTGTTTATTTATGTGGATGAGTTCTTGTAGATGATATTAAAATAGTTTTAGCTCATTGGTGGTTGATATTGCTGGGCGATACAATTTAGATAATAGGCCTATTAGTGACACACTCACTCATAAAAATGGCTCCGTGAAAAATTGTTGAAAAAATCCAGTGCCAATTTAAAATCTTGCTGGGGAGAATATAATTATTGGGATCCTTCCACCAAGAGTTTCGGTGCTATTGCAGGCATTGGGGTTCCTCTTAATGACATCAAATGCCTTGTGCGCCCCATTTTTATCTCTTAAATTTAAATCTACAATTTAAGTATCACAGATTTAAAACTCATCCCAAAGGACAGCTAAAATAGAAGAACCTCGAATTTTGGTTCAAATTATCCAGGTCACTTCTGCCTGGAAAAATTCAAAAGTGTTCAAAAAATCCGAATAGAAGTGACTTTCAAGAATAAAGTCTCAACTCTGAAAACTGTAGATAAAAATATAATTAAAAATGGAAAAGCTATAAGTAGAAGATGAATGAAATAGTAGGAAACGTTAAAAAAAATTGATAGAAAAATAATAATAGCTGACACCAACAGTTCTCTTGAAATAATTTTAACTACTTCCTCTATATACCAAAACAATCTCTCATTCTTACTTTTAAAGTGAAATCTCTTAATAATGGGCATCCTCAAGGATAAAAAGAAAGTCCGTTACCAGGACATGTCTTTTATTTAGAAAAATACTTTTTTAAATCATAATGCTTGAGCTCTATATGCACTTATATACTGTGGATATTAACTACAACAATCTAAATGCTATACTGCACAGTGCTGTATCCAGAATAATTATGAGTAGCGTATAAATAATTGGTGAGGCATGCTCTGAATAAGTCATAAAATAGAGAACAATACACAAATTGTGCCGAACTAACGTCAGTTAGCTCACACAAGTGTACTGGTATGTAACCTTTTTCTGGCGCATATACTTCTAATTATCTTCTGTAATCCTTAACGAGCCTCTATTAATTGCTCGTGCGTGCCAATTTCCCCTTCCTCGGAAGAGGGGTAATATCTGACGTTCATATATCTTCTTTCCCCTTCCTCTTTCTTCGATGGCTGCTCATGCGCACTCTTCCCGAAGTGAGTCCGGCTCTACTTTCCACCCCTCCTATCTCTCTTTTATTTAGTTCCCGTCTGGGTGTGTTAGGCGACTGTTCTAAAAGAGTGTTAGATATAGTATTCTACTATCAACACTGGGGAAAGACACTTCGTCTTAGACCTAGTATTCTATGGTCTTTAAATGTTGACAGTGTTCTCCTGTTATACAGCGGATAGTCGCTGCCCTGCATAGTCACCATGGCATCGCTAGGATGGCAACCTTGGGACCAAAGCAGTTAGCCCTCACCACACATGCCTTGATAAATTGTCTACAACTGTCGAAGCCTGGCTCTTGCTGGTACGTTGCTGATATTCTCCTGCTGGTACGGTGCTGGTTCATCACTGGTACCTTGCTGGCATTCGCTCATTGTAAGCGTGCTGGTACGTGGCTGATAATCTCCTGCTGGTACGGTGCTGGTACCTTGCTGGCACTTGCTCACTGGAAGCGTGCTAGTGGGTGGCTGATAATCTCCTGATGGTACGGTGCTGGTTCATCACTGGTACCTTGCTGGCATTCGCTCATTGGAAGCGTGCTGGTACGTGGCTGATAATCTCCTGCTGGTACGGTGCTGATATTCTCCTGCTGGTACGGTGCTGGTACCTTGCTGGCACTTGCTCACTGGAAGCGTGCTAGTGCGTGGCTGATAATCTCCTGATGGTACGGTGCTGGTTCATCACTGGTACCTTGCTGGCACTCGCTCACTGGAAGTGTGCTGGTACGTGGCTGATAATT
Source organism: Timema douglasi (assembly GCA_901482245.1). Classification (NCBI taxonomy): domain Eukaryota; kingdom Metazoa; phylum Arthropoda; class Insecta; order Phasmatodea; family Timematidae; genus Timema; species Timema douglasi. Next base: position 63,182 of record CABEEJ010001220.1, read on the forward strand.
TCATGCTGGTACATTGCTGGTAATCTACTACCATTTGCTGCTGGGACGTTGCCGGTTCATCACGGCTACCATGCCGGTACACTCCCACTAGTTAGCTGCTGGCTCATGTTGGGTACGCTCACCAGGAAGTTCACGCTGCTGATGGGCCGATTATAATACGCTTGATCGAGGTACAACGGAAAGAAGCGCACAAGGACTCACTGCTATTAGAGTGTGCAACATAGTATAGAGTTGCGAGTTGTTTAAGTCATGAGTACTAGTAGTAGGTCTGTAACTGGCGAGGCTCCCGGGGGATCTACCCTTGGTTATTTGTTAGGTATATTGGTTTGAAGCGTTATGGTAATTGCAGCTCGATTTGAGCTTGCCGTGTTAGAATCTTTAATAATGTATTTTGTATAAAGCCTATAGGTAACCTTAGTTTTTCATGTGCTTGTTGGCTGGGTGATGATGGCCTGCCCCATGTTTACTATGAACAGCGAGCTGGCTGGTATAATGCCACCAGTCTCTACGAATTATATGACTTGTTAAACCACATAATCAGAGAGAGAGAGAGCTACTTTATATATATATATATATTGTTAGCATACTCCTGCCTTTTGTATGAGTTTCCAGAGTTTTCTATAATGGGCATATGGATCAGTATTTTCTTTTGGTTTGGTCATAGTCTGTGTGTTAAGTTAGTAGCTAGGCCGCTATACCGCCTGTCTACGAGAAAACCAAACTCTTATAATCTGCTATTGTTTTGCTTATATTATGTTTACTGTCATTATTAATAAAATCGTATCTGCTCAAGTTATCTCTGCTGTGTTAACTTGCACCCCAACCCCTTATTCCTGTTATGTAGTGTGCAAAATAAAAGGAAATTTTAACCATAGGACTTCTGTACTATATATGTGCCCACGAGCACAGACTAAACTGATGGAACAATACCCACTGATAGCTCGGAAAGGGTGAAAGGTACTACTTTGAAATACCGTTGTCATTAGAAACTCTCCCTAGGGGGAGAAGGCGGGACTACTCAAACTTCAGACAAGACAATGACATTCCTGAAACCCACAGTAAAATATTGTATGTAGCTTAATGTACAGATTGCAATATAAACAAAACAATAAGCCCATTAAATAAAATGTGAACAGTAGGCCTTCTGTACTGTAAGCTTGAGTGTACACAAGCACAGACTAAATTGATGGAATAACCCCCGCCAAAGGCTCAGTTGGAGAGGGAGGTATGACCTTGAAATACTATAGTCATTACTATATAGGCTATTTTATAAACTTTCCCTAGAGGAGGGAGGCGGGACTGCTTACACTTTACATGAAACAGTGCCATTCCTAACATTCTTAAAATAAAATACTGCATATAGACTAGAGTTTTCAATTTTTCTCCACTGTTAGGAGATTTATATGCATAAATATGTTTCATAGCAGTGTTATAATCCATTATTAGAAGTTGTTTCACTGTAAAATCTAATATTTTGTGGGAGAAATTCAAACTTTCCATTGTAAAGAAGAATCTGCTATTCTGAGGAGTTTGCTAAGGGAGATTTCACTGTATTAGCTTCACTGTTGGGCACAAAGACAAATGTTGAAGCTAATGTAGTATGGTTTGCTTAAGAGTGATGGAAAATAAATTGAGGTTAAAACCCTGGTCAGGTGTGAAGTTTTTTCTTAAATAGTTTTCCACACTCCCTTCACATAAATGTGGATGTATCCAGTGCCGTAACGTAGTGCTCTGGGGCCTCGAGGCAGATCATGGAAGTGTGGCCCCCTATAAGAAAATATTTCATATAGGTGTAGCACTCAGCAGTACCTTAAATATTAGTTTCCTATGCTGAGAAAAATATATTGTTAAATCTACAATTCGGACTGTACAATCTAAATTGTTAATTAGTAGATCGTTGATTTTATGGTAGAGATTCTATAACTGATGATCTAAATCCTAAGGTTTACAATCTGGATTGTTACATATGTTTAGGATCCAGAATAGAGCAATTTAAATTTATGATCACAGATTGTCTAAATAACAATATAGATAGTTATTTTGGGACCTATTTTTCTCAGTGCATGAAATAAATATGGCATGGGTATAGGTACCTGCATGAGTTATAATAAATTTGAGTAACTGTTTTATATCATAATTAGAGGAATATTGTATTGCAATAAACTAAAAAAAACACCTCTATTTACAGTAGGTATCCTAATAAATTCTTCAGGTGACTAAAATTTGAACCTTTTATTCCTTGTTTTTAATGATACAAAATCATCTGTATTCTTTCTAAACTCTATATTCTAAGCTCTCATTTTCGATGGACAGCAAAGCCAAAACACTTATTCGCTCCTGTCCTATTGAGCTACACATATAGTTTTTGATCACCTTCAATTTTGAGAATGATCATTCTGCCTTAGCTACATTCAATGGAACTGTTAAATACATGAAACATGCTGTGCATACATCAGGATAACTTGAAGATAGTGAAGCATTGTCGATTATTAACAAATCAGCCAATTATTTAACATTCTTCATTTTTTTCACTCTTGTCTTCAAACGAAAAGAATTTTTTTAGGTCTTCAGTGGTTGGGGTCCGCGCCTCAAGTGCAAATTCCGGGGACACTGCCTCGGTTGCCCTGGCCTAGTTATAGCACTGGATGCATCTATTCTAAATAATATCTTCCTCATCCTTACTAAATGAGTGTAATTAGATGTGTATAGCCTTTACAGGCAGGCAGAAAGAAACAAATAGAGACAAATTTCAACATTGAGAAAACCTCCCTAAACAATACCTCAATCAAGATCTGTGTGTTCTCAGCTGGTGCAATGTTGACACAATAATTTGTCTATTGTGGTTCTATGTAGCGTCCCAAGAACAATGTCGCATTCATTGACTTGTCTCGCAGCCAGAAAAGGAAGGGGTGGTTCGCCACAAACTCAGGAGTGTCCATTATGAAGCTCATAGCCTGTATGACTATACCTAAGTAGAGAATACAGCACTCCTTATAAACGCACATTTGTGACAGTTATACACTATTAAGAAAAAGAAAAAAATATTACTATGAGCATATTTCAGAATGTTTTGAGTAGAAAATGGAATAGCCTAATATGAGATCATCAACACATTAAACAAATTCTAATCTAGGTTGTCTATTGTGATACCATAGTTCCTTGGAATATTTGAAACAAAAACATTTTTGAAGCAAACATTAAAGGCAACAGTATTTTATAAAAATGGACATGGTACAAGAAGCAGCCTACAAAGAAACAAAGGCAACCCTGATCTAAAAAACCAATCTTAATGAAGCCGGCAAACAAAAAACATTTGAAAAGTAATATTGGTGAATTCAAGAGTGTATTTACAACAGCCAATTTTGAAGGGTGTCAAAACTTTCCCCAGAATAAAGAAGTACACAACAAAGAAACATCAGACTGTGGTCTGATGAGCTGCTTGGTCTTTGTTCTGTTTTACTTGCCTCTCATTCATCACGATGACAAAAAAAGAAAGCTAGTTGTCCATTTTTCAGCTGTTGACATTTTACTACTGTTTATAATAGTTACTTAGCAGTTAATTGACTTTAGATGGGTTAGTTGTGTATTCATGGTCGCAGTTCATAGTCATAGACCATAGTTTTGTTGTAAAATTGCAAGCTTTAGCTTAAAACTACATTAGGAAAGGGGTAGCCTCAAATTTTAAAATTGTACTTTTGATAATGACACAGTTGCTAGGAATGCAATATGCATAATTTAACTCAAATATAATTTAAATTTGAGTAATTTTGTAGTCTATGTAGCCAATAAATTATTTTCAAAACAATATTAATAAAACTATTATATCCCCTCAGTAAACATAATCTTATATATCTGTACAATATTTTGGAGCTTTCACTATTGTTGTGATGTTTAAAGTATGTGCTGGTCAGGTACCACCCTCGGTTCTGGCAAATAGGAGGGAGCAAAACATACTTTGGACCTAGGAGCGGTCACTCCTGAATACACCACTCACTGGTGGCTATACAATAGCATGAACTTAGATTATTAGTTGCATTAAGCAATAACAACATATGGACAGTACAAATTTTGACAATACAGTTAAATTACTTAAAATTTCACTTTGAATCAAGCATCTCAGCAATTTGGTTACAATAAAATATTGATGTCAATTTTATCTTTATAGGAGGTAAACCAATTTAACAAAGGATATGAAAGATACAAATGATGCCTTCTCTTAAATTTAGTGCATACATTTTAAGTATAAAAATAATAAACAACCAGACAAGATTAATACCAACCTGTCAAAAGCCCCTCGTGAGGAGTATTTGAGAGTTGATATGAAACAGGCTCCTTTTCATTTAATTTATCTTTAATCTAAAGTAAATGTGTGTAGACTTACATTATTACCACATTGCATCAAGAGGACCCCGCTTTATTTTCCTCTTCTTTGTAATTTTAGGCTCAATTAATTAGCAATGAAACATTTGTCATTTTATTATTATTTTTTTTTCTCTGGATTATACCATAGTTGTTCTAGATCACTTGACCTTCCACCTACTTTCACGCCATGTAATCTGACTTTTTCACCCCTCAAAGGTCAAATCAGTCTTAATTATGAACACATAATTTGAGTCTCCACTTTGTTAGTCATATTTATTCCTAGACCTACTAAATTATGATATTAATTCTTAATGATCTTGTCAGTGCTAATGTTATATTTTCAATTTTTATAGACAGTTTTGTTATACATACTAGTTAAATAATGATAGTGTAATAATGTTACCTTGAAGTAAGATGCTATAACAAGCAAACCAAATACTTGTATTTAAATAAAAAATCAAGAATTGTGTTTCACATTAAAATATTTAATCTAGCTAATTTCTTACTATATCAAATACATGAATTTATTTAGTTCAATGTCACTTTATAAATCTCAAACTAATATATTGATGTGCACCAAGTTTTAAAAGTTTTTTTAATAGATTTTAAATGAAATTAGATATGAAAATGGAACTCATTTGATGAAGCTGTACTTAATGGGATGACTCATGTGAAGCAATACATTATAATACAGAAGATCCTGTTGGACACACTGGCACAGACAAGGGGGAGGGGGGAAGGGTTGAACCCTAGACCTCACTACCCACCATCCTATTTCTCGTCCCTAAAGCTGTTGAGAGCATACATTCCAGAGGTGTCAGTTACGAACCCATGTGGACAAATGCCAGATCTGGAATTGGTCAGATCTGGGAATGCCAGATTTGCCCCAGTTCTGGGCATATCTGACCCAGATATGGACCAGTTCTGGCCAGATTTGATCTTTCCACATGGGGAGGATGAAGTTATCAATGAAATTTCTACGAAGCCAAGGAAAATTAATATAAAACTTAAGTGAATTAGTTCAAAATGATTTTATGAGTTAAGCATTAGTGCAAGTTGATTATTTGAATTTTGAAATTTTAGTTCATAAAATAATTTTATAAATCAAATTTCCAAAATACAATTTATATATACATGCATGTTTGTATATTCTAGCAGTATGCATAGATAAAAATGTGTTCATAAAAACTTAATAGTCATAATAATTAAAGAACTATGAGCATTTTTATAAATTTTAAATGAATTTGGATACTATTGTAGTTCTTTTGATGCATTTACACTTTGCAGTAAATGAAGTAAATACATTTTCAAATTTTTTCACGGGAAAAACCAATGGACTCGCTTAGTTGGTCAGTGAGACTAACCCTCCCCCTAAACAAATTCTGGCTGCACCAGTGGTTGGACACACAGAGGTCACAGATGATCTGTTCAAAGTTTATTGATCTATGTATATTAAAGAGTGGGAATGGGGCAAAGAAACTATAGATGACACCCGCTTCAGTGGCTGCATGGTATTAGGTGTTACTCTCACAGAAGACTAGAATGCTGATGAAGGGGAGATTGAGGTTCTAATCTTGGATGAGCATACTGAAAGTGGTTTTTCCTAAATATAATATATTTAGCACCGCATCTTACTACCCGTTCGGGCTATACGCTTTAAGTACTAATTACGCTAATGGATTATGAATTGGGAAGGTTGAATTATAAGAAGTGAACCCGCATTTACGTGGAGGGAGAGTGGAAAAACATTTAGGAAAAACCACCCCCAGTTCACCCGACCGAGATTCGAACCTACGAGCTTCAACACGACAAACGTGTTAGCCAACTACGCCATCGAGGCGGGTGTTTTTCCTAAATGGTTTTTCAAACTCCCTCCACACAAATGTGGGTACACTTCCTATAAATATAGCCTTTCTTATCCATAAAACCCTTAACATAATTAGTAAATAAGCATATAACCAGAATGAGTAATAAGATGCAGTGCTAAAAAAACTTTAGATGGCAAGAGTTCAAAAGGGTTCATGAACAGCTCATCAAAATGGGTATTTAAAAGAATATATATACTGCATCTTAGAGCCTTTTGAGCTATTTACATACAGTATATTAATTACACTAGTGATATAAATACAAGGAATATAGAATTTTAGAGGAAAAGTACCTAAATACCTGCATTTGCATGAAGGGAAAGTGAAACTATTTAGGAAAAACACCCTTAGTATATCCAACCAGGATTCAAACCCCAATATTCCGATCAATGGCAATCCAATCTAACACAAAAGTGATGTGTTATATTATGACAATATATATATATATATATATATATTTAAATCATGTATTATTTTTTCTCTAAACTTAGAATTAGTCTTGCACACTACTAAGAAAAATTTAAGGGGGGAAAAAATGGTCTCATTTACTCAAATCAAACATTCAATATATTATTTAGAGGCCAACATGTAAAGTCCGTTCACTGTAGGAATTGTTTTCTGAAAGGCCCTTTTCTCTACCAGAAATCTATTATATAGTGGGATATTGATAGGAAAAAAGACCTTTCAGAGTTATTCCTACCGTGAATGGAGTATATGTTACATCATGTATAGTACAAATAAAATTATATTATTCGCATATAAAGATGTATCATTTATGTTACATTAGTCAAATTTTAATTAAAATGGATCAATCAATAGCTATTGGCATGTGCTATAACTATGAAATAAAGGTACAAATTGATAATGTGTTAAATAAGTCAATTATATATATTTTATTGAATACAATGATAGAAAATGTTGCCTATACAATATATTTAAAAAAAAGTTTGTCAGAATATTATATATTTAATACTTTTATTTCTTATCTGATTCAAACATAAATTAATTTCATTTTTCCTCAGTCATGTTTGATACATGTTAGGTTAGGTTTAAAAGATATACAAGGACTCTTAAAACATAAAGCCCATCATTTACGTAAAAGAAAACTGTAATCTTGATCCAATGCTTCATTTTAACAAAATATTTCTTGTAATTTATTTTAAATGAATAAAACTAAATCAGGCATCAATCAACCTATCTTAAGTTTCATTCCTACTGTCAATAGCTTTTCTTTTGGATTTACTCTTTAAGAAATAATTCCAGAGGCAATTGGGATACTAAAAAGAAAACAACCAAATATATTTGAGGTAGTAATTCCCAGGATTCAAACTTGTAAGTATGTAGTTATAAATCATTTTGTGGCTATGAACTTTATCCAATAATTAATATTTAACAATACTTTGTAAATCATTTAATAATGTTGTTTGTAATATAGACCAATGATTCTTAACCTTTTATTACTCACAGCCCCCAAAATAGCCTAAAATATTTTTGCTGCCGCCTGGTTTTTACTAACATATTAATCATTAAAATGTATTCTATAATAGTGGCTTTATTTACTGATTATAGTAACAAACAAATTAAAAAAAACAGGAATTAATCTAACTAATTGAATTTAATGGGACCTCTACTGTTGAATACTTTCCACTAATTTGTCTATTCTTGTTTCAGTTGTATTACTTAATGCTATATTCATGCAGGAGTTGTTCATAGTCGATTTTGCTGCTTTGTTTTAATATTTATCATTGTGGAAAATCCCTGTTAACATAAATAAGTAGAAACAAAGGGCAGCTCGTTTTGAATGGCGATGGTAAACAGATAGGGATTATTTGTATTAAGGTAGGGCACCACAGCCACCGGACTAGTCTTTACTTTACATGACTGGACATGACTTGACTTAACCGGACTAATGCGGATATGCGTCACAGTGAACAGACTTGAGTTGACTGTGTAGTCTAAAACATCTCAGTTTATTCAGTATTTCTCTGAGAATAATATGAATTCTGGGCAACAGTTATTGGATTTAAGTTCTGAATCCGATTCAGATTCAGATTTTTTGGATTGTTGTGCATTACTGCTATCGAAAAGGAAGAGAACATGGATAAATACATATGTGGAAGAAAGAAATGTGTTAGGCAAGTTTCATACATTAATAAAATCTTTGACAGATGGGCAGTTTAAAAACTACTTTCGACTAACCAAATCATCTCACATAAAGTTTCTTCCAAATAACATTTCAAAATTTCACAAACTTTACGATAGTATGAATTTAAATTAATCATCTTTATGATAAATAACATCACATAAACATGTTATCATAGTGAAAGACCAAAGCTTATACCAAATAAGAAGGGAATAAATAAAAACCAAGAAGATGTAATTTATATTGTTCAGATTATGCATGTTACTAAATCAAGCAAAGTAAAATGATTCTTTTTAAAAAAAATGATGAAAAATTATTTTACTGTACAAAATAGAAATAAAAATGTAAGTTATACAAATTATATTTTATTCGCCAGATTTAATGTTCAGTATAGCTGCTATTTCATCCCAAATTTTGTGTTTCATACTGGCGTTGCAAAAATTCTTCTTACTTGTGTCATACAATACATTGTGCTCTCTGACTGGTTCTACAAGTTGCTCTTCCAAAGACATTTTAAATTGTTTTAATAATATTATAACGGTTTATAAAATTAAGTTTTAGTATTCAATAACTTATTTTTAAGAAGAATATAGACACACTTTAAATAGAATTGTAAGTACTTTAAATTTGTACTTAAAATAAAATTTTAAATATGAAAATGGTAGACATACTGTAGGTAAACAACTGCTCACGTGCTGGAGATAGTGTTGTTAAGAGAGGTGGGTGAAACAGACTCAAATTAGTTTTCCAATTGGGACCGTACACGACCTGACTCAGGTCGGCAGATTATGTCAAGTCCAGTCGAGTCTGGTCGCAGTGGTGCCTAGATAATAAATAAAAATTAAATGGAAAATCAAACTGGACTCCAGTCATGTCAAGTAAAGTCCAGTCCGGTGGCTAAGACCTTTATCCATGCCTCCTCTCCCCTCCATTTCTTTAGAAGATCAAGAGTCTACTGTACTTACATGCTTATGATTGTAAGATATTTGGTGTCTACTGTGTAGCAACATTGGACACCAATGGTTTATGTATGAAGAGCTGTGCACTATAATACGATATGTGTGTATTATGGTTGGAGGCTTATGTGGAAGTTTAACAATTTTACTGATAACGCCACTTATGTATCTTTAATTATTTAGTTACTAACACAATATAACATGGTGTCGAAAGTTAATATGAACATGTTCACCCTTCCAACGTCAATAAACTTTGAGGCAACCGACTTAGCAGACCAGTGGAAACAATATAAGCAAAAATTAATGTTTGATTTACAAGCGGCCAGGTTAACAAAAGTAGAGGATGAAGTAAAAATTGGTATCCTTGTGTCGACTGTGGGAGATGGAGGTTTGAATGTTTACAATAACTCTGATTTAATAAATGTGCCTAAGTTTGAAGATGTTTTGAAGTCATTTGACGGCTACTGTAGTCCAAAGAAAAACATGATATATGAAAGATATGTATTTTATAATATATCAAAGAAGGTAGGCAAATCTGTAGATTCATTTGTTACAAGATTGAAAAACCAAGCTATCAAGTGTGAATTTGGCAATCAACTAGAGACTATGATCAGAGATTGTATTGGGATGGGAATCAAAGATCCTAGTTGAAAGAGAAAATTATGTTCAGAGATGCAGACTTGTCCTTGAAAAGAGCAGAGGATTTTTACCGTGCCACAGACACATCTAGAAGACAAACAGAGGACATTCATGATTTTTATACGAGGTCGTCTCAAAACGTGACAATTGATATGGTAACAGTACATTTAAATCGACATATAAAGAAGACTTCACAAGAACATATAAGAAAGGCTTCTTTATCAAGCTACAATAGGAAAACTCAAGTTAACAGCAGAGGCGCTGGTTGTAGTAGGTGTGGGACTTGCTATCAGTATAAAAACTGTCCAGCTTATAGTAAAGAATGTTTTTCTTGCAAAGGTAAAAATCACTTTGCAAGTATGTGCCCAATTAAAGTCACAGGAGTCAATACATTGGAAAGTCACGAGTATTGGTGAGAAGATGGTGATGAGCAGCCAGCTTGGTATGTTAACCTCAAACTTAATAGAACATGTAACATTGTTTAAGGCTAAAGTGAATACGGGGGCAGAAGCAAATGTAGTTAGCTTAAGCCTGGTAAAGAAAATTGTCCCTGCTCCTAAATTAGTGCATACTCAAACGATTTTATCCCCCTATGGTAATGGGACTTTATTAAAACCTATAGGTAGAGTTCAATTCGATATCAAGGGTAGCAACCATTATGTTTCAATTAACTTTGAAGTACTATCTGATAATGTTGAATGTTTAATAGGATTGAGAGCATGCTTGGCCCTGAACTTAATCAAAAAAAGTTTGCTTTGAAAACTGATAATCTAATTTATAAATTTAGTGGTCTAGGGAAAGTTCAAAGTAAAACTAAAATTTACACTGATCAGTAAGTGTGCCCAGTAGTGGAAATACTGTGCAGGTTCCCACTAAAGATTAAGTTGAAATTAAAAAGGGTGTTATTTGATTTGGAGAAAGAAGGAATTATTTCTCGAGTGGACAAATCAACGGAATGAGTGTCAAATGTAATTTATGTAGGTAAACCAAATGAAGATGTTATGTTTGGACCCAAAAAATTTGAATGGGGCAATTAAGCGGCCCCAATATATTATTCTTACTATTGAAGAAATTAAAACAAGTCGACTAAGGAATAATATTGTGTTCATTGTATTGGATATCAAGCAATGGTTTTGGCATATGGAATTTGATGAGGAATCATCTCATCATATTTAACCACATTTCACTCTCCATATGGTCGCTGGAGATGGAATAAGGTGTGTTTTGGAATATCTTGTGCTTTTAAAATTCTTATGAAACGATGCATTGATATTTTTTGGAGATATAGAAGGAGTTTTTCTATATTTTGATGACTTGATTATAGCAGCTAAGGATGGAAATGAACATGATGCAATCTTGCTCAAAGTGTTTGAAAGAACTAGAAGGTGTGGTGTTAAATTTAATCAGGAAAAGTTGCAATTTAGACTGCCTAGTGTGAAGTTTATGGACTTTATAATTGGTTCAGAAGGGGTTCGCCCAGATTTGAATCAAGTAAGAGCCATAAGACCTACCAATACCATCAAATAAGAAGTCTTTAATGCATTTTTTGGGGATGGCAAAGTTTTTATCAAAGTTCATGGCTATCTTTTCTGCTTGTACAAAAAGTTTGAGGGATTTGAGTAGAAATGATGTGGACTTTAACTGGGGGCCTGAACACAATAAGGAGTTTGGTAATTTGAAGAAGTTGCTTACTAATGCACCAGTTTTACACTTCTATGATAACAATAAGTCAATGGAAATACAAACTGACAGCTCACAAGGTGGTAATGGGTAGGTGTTGTTACAGGATGAACAGCCTCTAGGATTTGCAACAAGAGCTCTGACAGACACAGATGAGCGCTACTCACAGATTGAAAAGAAATTACTTGCCATCGTTGTCACCTTAGAAAAGTCTAATAATTTTACATATGGCAATTTGGCATGTCAAGATAAATTGTCTATTAGTAAATCTTGTTAAAAAAAAAGGAATGGGTAAAGTATCACCTAGACTTCAAAGACTGATGTTAAGATTACTTAAGTATAATATAATTATTTCATATATTCCAGGGAAAGAAATGTATATATTAGATACACTTTTAAGAGCCTACCTGACCAATGTGGTTGCTAATTTTCATTTTCTTTTTCCACTGTTCATTGTAACTATATTATCAGTGATTTAAATAGCTCTGAAGAAAGAAAGCAACAATTTATTGAGGCAACCGCTAGGGATAAGAACTTGTCGGAATTAAAGAAATATGTAAATTCCGGCTGACCCAATATAAATGATGTGCCTGTTAGCCTTATTTGGTATTGGAATATTAAGGATTATTCAGGAGAAGCTGAAGGTTTGTTATTTTTTGAGAATTGATTAGTGATTCCCAGGACCATGGTGCAGCAGATGTTTGGTTTATTGCATGAATGTCACTTTGGAATTGTAAAAACAAAACGGGCTAGGTAATGCTTGTTTTAGTTAAATATAAGTGCCAATATTGAAAACTTCATGGGCACATGTAATTTATGGTTGTCAGTATCTAATAATAATGTAAAGGAACTATTGAATCCATATCCGGCACCAAGCTATCCTTGAGAATGTGTTGGTTGTGATTTATTTCAGTTTGAGGGTTATATTTACTTAGTATGCTATGATTCATTCTCAAATTTGTTAGCATTACATATTATAAAGAGTAAAGATATAGAAACAGTCATGTCAAGACTCAAGTCTATATTTGCAAGGCTGGGTGCTCCTGATATCTTTATCAGTGATAATCAATTCAATAGCTATAGTTATTTAGAGTTTGCAAAAAGTGGAACTTTAGGGTAGTATTTTCAAGTCCTAGATTTAGCCAATCCAATGGATTGACTGAAAAAGGTCTTAGTATAACCAAAAGTATTTTAAGGACGTTCAAACTTAGTAATCAGGATGTGTCCTATGCCCTGTTAGAATATAGAAAGTCTCCTGTAAAGAATTTAGGATATTTTCCAGCACAATTAATGATGTCAAGAATGTTTAAGTCTCGGATACCGTGCACCCACTCTCAGTTACTTCCCATTTCTGTGGACTATGAAAAATTACAAGCGGATAGGAATACTAGTAATGTAAAACAGGAATAGTATTATAACAATGGAGCTCTACCTTTGAAACCATTACAAGTTAGAGATCCTGTATTTTATAAGAATAGAATTGAGGACTCTAGAGGTAATTGGAATGAAGGAGTAATTGGAAAATGTCCTTTGTTTAGGTCTTACTATATAAGTACAGGTGGAAGAATAATAATGAGAAATAGAAAATTTACTTGGCGTAGATTCATCAAACATAAAGAAACTTTAGTGGGTCAAAAGTTAACTAATAGAACCGGGTATAAAAAGGGGGGAAATATGGATTATGGTTTTGTTGATTTTTCACATGAAAAGCCAGCAGTAGTCCCCAATGTTTCTGAAAATGTTGGCAACAACACCTGTAATAGTCAATTGGACTCAAGATTAGCGGAAGGAGAATTCGAGCTCCAAGGCATTTAATGGCTTATGCCCTGTCGGACTCAGGTGTGAGTGAAATTTTGGGACAGGATTAATTACTTTGTATTTTGTGTGGTTTGTTATTATTTTGTTAAAGTTGTAATTTTTTTTCTAATTTAATTTGTAAATAATTAAAACGAAAATTTAGAGAAGGTGTAAGATATTTGGTGTCTACTGTGTGGCAACACTGGACACCAGTGGTTTATATATGATGATCTGTGAGTATTATGGGCGGAGGCTTATATGGAAGTTAAACAAGTTTACTGATAATACCACTTATGTATCTTTAATTATTTAGTTACTAACAAAATACAAAAATGATCATCGAATTATTTCTTCCGAAATATAAAATGTAAGATAAATTCTTTATTTGAAGTCCCCCCAAAATCTTTCACAGCCCCCTGGTTAAGAATCGCTGATCTAGGCAATTACACTCGCAGTACATTATATCTATTGTATATCATCCATGAGTGGTCACAGCTGTGTTTGCAGAATCCAACATACCTAATCAACAAACATCTTGCTCAACTCCACAGCAAAGGCTGGCTAGACCAAGACAAAATATTGACAAAGGGAATAGGAATTATTAGTGAGTGAGGAGAATTGTGAAATACGTCAAGTTTCTTATATTAGGAAACAACAAAACCTTTCAATTTAAAACAATGTGAATGATAGTTCCAAGAACAGTATACAAGAAAGTATGCAATGTATAAAGTATAAGAGAGCATGGATAAGATAATATGGGAAAGTGAGAGGGAGTCCTGCTACCAGTCCCAAACCTGTTTGTAGTTTGCAAAAATAGGTACAAAAATATATGTGTTGTAATACTGTGATGTGCGAATGCTTTAGTTTTGCTAGTTTAGTGTGTAGTGTAGACTAGTGTAAGTAATTAGTTATTGTGTAAGTTAAACTGGTATCCTTATCCCAAATGCTAAACTTTGTTTTCTAAGTAAACATTATTAAATTAAGTAAATAAAATTTTATTTGCTCATTTGTTGTCAGTAGGAAGAGCCTTTTGTAAAATACAAATATATATTTCTGTGGTCAAAATTGATAACATTTACTAATTTAGTTGGGTTTTTATCTATGATATTAATGAAACCTACCACATGTTGACAGAAGCAGATCACATGACTTGAGGTATCAAAACTCATATGGATATTGTTTCAAGTAACTTTAGTAACTATCAAAATCTCCCAAATAGCTCCCACATCTTCCCCTCCATCCATCTCCCGGTGATTGGTTAACATTTTTAATAACCCTGTGTTTAATTGGTCAAGCTGGAAATGCCTTTATTTTAATTGGCCTGTGAAGGTGGGGTTGACTACATTTTCTCCAAGCACAATTTTTTTTAACTTCAAGTTTATTAGAAAGACAAAATAATCTTTAAAATTATCCAGATTGGTTCAGTGACAATTGAACCGTATTTCTGAATGGAGGAGGGGTTGATTAACCAAAGAGGGTTTTTAAGGAACTAGTTTTTCTCCCCCTTCCCTGGAAAATGTTTGACGATTGGGTGCTTTTGAGGCAAGCTATTGGAGTAGACCTTACCAGGATATTAAAAAAAAATACTCTTCTAAAATCTATTCAAAGTGGTCTTCCCTCAGAATTTATTTGATATGTTTATGCCTCTTAAAATATATTTAAATGGCCCTTTGTTGATTTTTTAAATTTCGATTCAATGCCTTAAGAAGCTATTTGGAGTTTTGTCTGTTATGAGCATTGTGCAATATCTAACCACACAGAGGGGTGAAATTTAAAAATTAGTAGCCCTTGTGCATAAACATATGTACCTCAAAACTGAAACTTTAAATTTTTGATTAGATGTTTAGAAATGTATTAAAAACAGGGCCAGAAGAAATAAACTGAAGAGTGTTTTTTTTATATTTGTTTGAAGTAAAGAAAAGCATTATATTACAAAATATAATTATACCTTTATTTAAGAAGTGCTCAATGTAAATGTTCACCCTTGGAGGGAGGACACGCTATGTAAGTTTCTAATTATTAGCCAAATTTAAGCAATTAAATCCCTGCCCTTGATTACCATGAAAATAAACTCCAGATAGCTTCGAGAGGCATTTAATTTCCTAAAATATTTTCTTTGGCTAAGGAATTTTGGGGAGAGGATTGTGGCCCCAAAAACCTCCCTGAAATATCTGCCTGGATACAGCCTTGACCTTGCTATATTGTTTTTTGTTTATTACATATCACACATATACTCAAATGTATTATGAATGAGGGTGACCTGGCAGTCTAGGGGTAAGGTGTCAGACTTCTATGCTGGCGGCTGGGGTTCAATCCTCGGTCCCGGCATAGATTTATCTGATTGCCAAACCCTTCCTTCACCTCTGACAAGACACCTTGTGAATGTGGGGAATACCAGGCCTCCACCGTGGTTCGGATTCCACGTTAAACTGTAGGTCCTTCATTTCATCTTACAATCACCCTACCATTACACATTAGCGTAAGTGCGTACAACCCGAACGGGTATTAAGACGCGGTGCTAATAATAATAATAATAATAATAATAATAATAATAATAATAATAATATGAATGAGGAAGGTTTAATTTAAATTAAGTGCATTTGCATGAAGGGAAAGTGGAAAACCAATTAGAAAATTCATTTCCAGTACATCTGACTGGTATTAGAATCCTGATCTCCCTGTCATTTGCAGTGAAATTTATTTCAAGAGGGTTGCATTAGGGCTTAGACCATGCAGCCCTGAAAAAGGTCAAGTTTCTTTGTTCCATCATTTATATTTTATATTGGTAAAATCATGCATAACAATAACAAGTTAACGTGCTAGTCATTTTGAGCTTGACTGCTGAGGACGGGGAGATCGAGGTTCTAATCTCGGTCGGGGGAACTGGGGTTGGTTTTTCCTAAATGGATTTTCACTCTGCCTCCGCGAAAATGCGGGTTTACTTCCTCTAATTCAACCTTCTCAATTCCTAATCCATTAGCGTAGTTAGTACTTAAAGCGTATAACCCGAACAGGTAGTAAGATGCGGTGCTAATAATAATAATAAATAATAACAAGTTTGAAAGTAATCACACTAGTAATTATCAGTTCCTCTGTTCAGCCAAAAAAAATCTCTAGGCCTAGAAGTTATAGGACACTGAAATTTGACCCAAAGTGGTGCAGGAATACATGATGAACAAAAATTCGCATTGGGGCCCCCAAAATGGCTTTTTTCTTCTAAAAAGCCAAAGTCAACTTCTTGAAGTCTAGAAGAGATAGGAAGCTGGAATTTTGCAGGGAGGTGGCTCCTAACCCAAAAGGGTGCAGGAATACTTAGTGAGAGAAAATATTTCGAAGTTCAGAATACCTAAGAAACTGAAATTTTGCAAGACAGGTGGCCTCTAACCCAAAAAGGTGCATGAATACACGGTGGCCAAAAATTTCAGTTGAGGAAACCTAAAATCGCAAATGCCATACATAAGACCTGGGAAAATAAAATTTTGCAGGCAGGTAACTACTAATCAAAAAAGATGCAGGAATACTTGGCGACCCCCAAAACGTGAAAAGTGTATACAAAAAATGTTGTTTATAATTAAATCTTCAATTGAGGAACAGTTTCACATTTTCATTGAAGTAAATATTTGGTCTACTATAGAGTTCCTAATTGAAATGGGTCTTCAGTTTTTGTTGGACACTAAAAAATTATTCCCATTCGCAATCATTGTCCAACAAATGCCAATGAGCCACATTACACGACCAGAAAACAAGCATTTTATATTTTAACAAGTATTATAATAGCTTTAATAATAATGGTCAGTATAAGTCAAAAATATACAAATAAAGTCAGCCCTACATTTTGATTTTAAAATAAACACATTGACAGCGCCTATCTGGCAACAGTCCTTATTCAAAAATAATTTTATACAGTGTCCCTTATATCACATAAACTCAGTTCAATATTTTTAAAATTTTTAAACACTTCATGATGAATCGTAGTAGTCACAGGAGAGTTCCAAAATAACAAGTGTCCAAAATGAGAGGTGGTTCTAAATTCATTTTTCTCCCACTGGCTATTAATTCTTAACCATTTTAATTACTCTGCCAATTAAAAAAATCCTTGACTGACCAACTATTACCACTCTTTATTGCATTTTTATTTGAGTGAATTCGTATACATTTTTAGATATAAAAATGAAATTAGTACAGCTTTTAAAAATAAAATATTGGATATTTATTTTTGAAAATTTTGGTATTGGATATTTATTTTTGGAAATTTTGATATATCTGATAACTTTTTCTAAAAGATCACTTCAACCACTAGTTCAGATCATCCTATTTTAAATGTGATGTTTTCATTGTAACTGTTTTAATTTATCATAGACTAAAGGCTTGCAGGTTCAATAATATGGTGAAATTCTTCCATTGCAAAAACCATGCTGAAAATATACTAAGATTGTAATCTTTAAAGTAATCAGTTCCACATTCCTTAAGCAAAATCACCTTAATGCTATTTGTGATTTTTTATGGCTTGCATTATATTACAAGACAAATATAAATATAACAATGCACTTAAGTTATTAATCAAACAGTCAAAAAGAAAAGCCAACCGTTTTGGGAACAATTTCAGCATTCTGTATTTGCTACCAAAACAAGTCTGTCTGATCCAAGCCATGTCCAAACAAGTTGTTTTGAGTACTGTAGCGAGGGGTGTTATTGTAGACTGGGCAGGGATATAGTGGATAAAATGAGTGCGGACTCCAAATAATTGGCAGATAAATGGCCCAACAAAAGTTTTAAATGAAGGACTAGATTAAATAAGATACATATTGCTATTAGTGGGGGATGGGGTTATAAAAATACTTATGTAAGACAGAGAAAGATGGGCAAAACTGAGGGAGGGCGCATCGCAAGCCACTTGAACTTTAGGCAGCAATGAAGATGCTGAGTGGCTAAACGAGGAAGAAGTGGAGAAATCTATAGAAGTAAGCCAAAGCTTGAGTGACCTAGCCCCCCACCCCCACCTCCGCCCAAATATAAACACAATTATTGAAAGTGTTTAGAAGTGGATTCAAGGACCTTGGTCATCGGATTAAATGGAATTTAGGGTGTTTTACTATAAATATAATATTCATGTATTCACTAATAACAATTTTTTACAACTTCAATCAAAAGTAAGTATATTAAAATTGTAAGATATCATAACTTGTTTAAATATTACCTGTTCAATATATTTAAATTCATAGTATACCAGTATTAACTGTCAATTATTTCACAATATTAATTTACACCTCTATTTTAATAATTACCAGCAATTGATAAATTGCGTGAATTTTTTAAAATTATACCATCTTAATTTTACCATCTATCATGCTATAGAAAAAAAGAATGGTTATTACTGTAAATAAATGAAAATGTTGCCAAAGATTATGTAAACAAGAGGGGAAGGGAGTGGGGGGTCGAGCCTTTTCTTAATTTTGCTTACAAGAGGGGGAAGGGGTTAAAAATGGCAAAAAATTTGCTTACATAATACTTGAATGCCCCCTGTTATTTTTACTACACAACACTTACAACAAACATTGGTATTAAAAATAATTAATGTATAGCTGTTTTTTGTCATTGCACCAAACTACTTGGCTGGGCTATCCACATTTAATCATACAAATTAGTTTGGGATACTTCTTGCCGTTGAAGTGGATTTCTGTAGAATAGTAGCCATATAATCAAGAAGGGAGAGGGTAAGGAACACAGATATATGGAGGTTGATGCGCGCTGAGACAGCTATAATGAATGAGATCGAAAGGAAGAGATAAGATGATATGGCCACGTACAAAGAATGGATGGAACCTGTATCCTGAAGTTGATCCGAAAATGGGAACCTTAAGGCAGGAGGAGAAGAGGTCAGTCAACCATTAACCACCTGGTCACAGAGTGTATTGTGTTCAATGGAGGGATATAATTTGAAATAATATGATGCAAGGAACCAAGAAATGCCGCTCAAAACGTGGAGTCTCCGTTCAGTTGAAATAAAATCTCAGAAATGAGACACATTATAAAAAAAAAGTTAGGCATGATGACAGTATGTTTTAGAGGAAATATACCCAAATTTGTGTAGAGGGAGAGTGAAAAACAATTTAGAAAAAACTAGCTCAATACACCCAGCCAAGATTTGAACCTCTTTCTTCCCATTATCAGCAAATTAAACCATACAAGTTTGAAATTGTCATGTGTACACACCATATGAGTAATTGCATTAATGTGTTGAAAAAACTATTTCAGAGAAGTTCTTAACATAAAGCCTGTTCACAATTGTAATAAAACAGAAATTCAAACTACTATGTGTCTGATTTGTTTCAAGGACTAAGATAATAATAGAACATAACTTCAAGCCATACTTTCACAATATCACTGATGCCTGAAATGACTATGTAGTAAGATGATGCCCAAAAAAACAAAATGTCCTTGATACAACACTATTTATAACAGATGTTCATAGAAGCTACCTTGATCTGAACAAGACAGTGCAATATTAAAGTTGAACTACTATCACATTACTATTTATTTGTGAACACATTAAGTAAGCAATATATAAACAATTGTTTCTAAGCATCACCCACTTTGCCGTAAAACAAGATAGCTTTTGTTGGTCGATCTAATAATACAAATATAAAGGGATGATCAGCCACAAAGGTGGTCTCTGGTTCTGGATACAGACAGAATGACAACAGCGTCGTCATACCTACAAACATAAAACATGTCTCATCGAGTGTATTTACAAATGATATAGAAACTCAGGCCAAAATAAATTCAGGATCAAATTTAAGACAAGCATAGAGTTGTAATGATAGAAAATTATATGAAAATAAAGAAAAAGAGAAAATATATAAAAATAAAGGAGAAGTGAAACTAAAAGTCAAAGATTCACAGAGCTAGTTTCCTGTTCAAATTACAATGCTGTGATAATCTAGATGAGGGTATTTCTCTAACAAATCAAATACATCAATGAATTCTATCAAAGCAAACATTCCATTCCAAAATAATCGCCCAATGTAAAAACTTGCACTAAATTATACCCGTTATAAACACTAAAAAAATATAAAATAAATATATATATGTTTTTTTTAACTTTCAAGATGCAGAAAATAACACAAATACTTTTATCAAAACAAATTAAAAAACAAACAAAAAATATTCAAACTGATCCATTAATCCATTATATGTGAATTACTGTCACTGAAACTAATGACAGCTGGTAGATCTCACCTTGAGCCATGACATCTTGAAACTCCCCAAGGACAAAAGAAGTCTATGAATGTATATGTGGGAAGGGGTGTTAAACCGGGGGTAAGGGGATTAGCATGAACAATTACTGCTTCTATTTGTGTGACAATCATCTTAATCATCAATCAACTGTTTCCAGCCTGTGGCCAGGTCAGTTTATTAAAATGCCTCCACCTTCCTCTATTCTTCCACCATTCTCCCTCCTTTAATTTCTTTCATTCTTCTCCTATCACTCTAACATGTTCTGTTATTGCTCCTCCCATCCCTTTCTCAGCCTCCCTTGTGATTTTTTTCCTGCATACATCATTGCCAACATTTTCTTTGGCATCAACTCTTTTTCCATCATCATTACATGTTCATACCATCTCAGTCTTGCTTCCTATACTATCTTATGTACTCCCTGTGCCCCCACTCTTTCCCGGATCGCTTCATTCCTAATCTTATTTCTCCTTGTGACAGCTAACATGCTCCTAAAAAACTTCATTCCCATAACCTCCACGTCCCTAGTCTTTCTTACATTCACTGTCCATGTTTCTGCTGCACATGTCACAATGGGCACAAAGTATGTCCTGTACAACACTTCTTTATATGTCAAGAGCACTTATCTTCTCCATAGCTGGACTCTTACACACCTGTAGAACAACTCTCCCTGCTGTCCTCGTCTCATTACATCATCTCTACTTCCACCTTGTCTCATTCACACTTCCAAGATATTTTAAGTTCTGCACTTTTCTCAGCACTAATCCATCTAGCTTTAAAGCTTTACCAGGTCTCATGCTCTCCCTTGTTATCATTATTTCACACTTTTCCATGCTAAATTTCACTTCCTCATCCTATTCTTGTAGTTGTTCCTGTACTTCCTCTTTCTTCTCCCAACATACCATAAAGTCATCAGCAAACATCATGGCTTTCATTCTTTCCTCCTCAAATGTTCCTGCCACTGTGTTCATAACCATTTCCATTACAATTACATATAATAATGGTAAAAGGGTAATCCCTGCTTCAGTTTTTTATTTGGAACTACTCCGTCCTCCCACTCTCCATCTTAACACAACTCCTGTAATCCTCATACACACTTTTTACTCTCATTACAACTCCTCATTCCACTTTGACATTTCCCATATTCAAGTGAAAATACTGTGTTATTATAATTTATGTTTTCACTCCACTAACCTTGAGAATTCACCCCCTTTAGGTTTCTGTTTAAAAGAATAAAATTATATACTTTTTTTTCTTTTCAGATGAGCACATAAAGATCACCAAGCAATTGAATCTGATGTAGGAATGCAGTCTACATTAATCATTGACCAAGGTTAAACTATACACAGAAGAGCAATATTTTACATGAAACAACATAATAGGATCTAATTTTAGTCCAACTCACCTTATATTTAATGTGTCACATTTTAAGTTAATTGGTGAATAAAAATTAGATGATTTTATTCCTAAGTTTTAAATATAATACCTGGATGGAATCTATTGGAGCCTAACGAGATCTCAAGATTGTGGAATGGCTTTAAACCTATTATACAAACAAGCTTAGACTTTAATTTTGTGATGGTGAATATATCTTTATTGAAACACATACATATTAATGCAACATTACATTATTGTTATTAGTTAAACAGTCAATATAAGCGCGATACAGATTTTTGACCTATTTTAATCCATATTGAACATTGTGCAGGCCTATACTAGTGGTGGTGGCTGTAGCACTGTTAACTGGTAAGGACTGTCATCTCGTACAAAAAGAGAGTTGGTCACTAATAGTCAACAATAGTGGAATATAAATAGCACCATATAGCTTAAGATTATAGACCAATTTTCATCTCATACAAAAAGAGAGTTGGTCACTAATAGTCAACAATAGTGGAATATAAATAGCACCATATAGCTTAAGATTATAGACCAATTTAAATTGTTTATTTTGTTGTATGAAATCTATATTTAATAAAATTTAAAAATGTCTAATTAAAATAAACATTATTGTACTATCATCCTCAAATAATTTAAAGCTCTACTATTTTTTAATTTTCTTAATATATTAGACATCAACTTAATTATAATTGTTATACTTAATATTTTACCAGTAGCTCAACTTGCACAATATTTCCATCACTAAATCTTTTTAAGAAGTTCAACCATAATATATAGAATTAGCTGCAAAACATGATATTTATTTTATGTTGATTTATTTTAAAGAATAAGGAAGCACCGTGATGACATGATGCCCTAAACCCCAAACTTTTCTAACCACCAGTAGTAACCAATATTACAGTCCAAGTGAAGTTAGTAGAAGTTGAATAATCTAAAGTAATATCAGCCTTAGAATACTATCACATCAGTTATAATGCACTTGGGAACACACTCTCTTGAAGATACATCAAAACACATACGAGTTTTTTAAGGGTTGCCAACTTTGCCATAAAACAAGATTGTTTGCGATGGATGACCCAACAACGCAAACATAAACGGATGATCGGCCACAAAGGTGGTCTCTGGCATAGTGATTAGGCACATTCGTGTCATCATCACCATACCTACAAACACAAGAACATGTCTCAATAAAAGTGGTGGCAACTGGACCAACGTATTTAAATACTAGATAAATGTGAGTAAACTAATTAAGGTGAGAATATAGCCTACATTGAATGACGGAAAAAGAGATTTTAATAGATTATTAAATAATCTATTTGAATAGTTGAACAGAAAATGGAGAGCTATTAGTAGAATGAGAGTGCAAATATTTAAGCAAAGGTTTCAGATTGGTAACTAAATCATACAGTGTTACTATTATACTACATACAAGACAATATCATCAACCCTTAACTACCACATCAAATAGGTAGTGGAATATTCAGAATACTTTATCAAAATAAAAACAGAAAAAACTTACACATGAACAACACTACCACCATATAAAATTCAAAATGTAAAATAATTAAATGGTATTGATTTTAAAAATAACAAGATGCAGCAAGCACAAAATATATTTAATAAAACAAATAAAAAGACAATACAAGACATTTCTAAACCAAACCAATAGGTTTTAAATATTATCTCCAACAAATGAGACACAACATTTTTAGAAGACTTTAAAAAAAATTGCAGTGGCAAAACATCTGCATCACACAGAAAAGGCATAGGATAAATTTAAAAAAAGAAAGTCATTTTCTTAAAAATACTGTTTTAAGAAATAACTATGTGACATCACCTCAAAGTTTTTCCAAGAAAAAATAAAACAGCAGCGAATTATGTAATTGAGCACACAATAGTTAGTGCAGTTCTTAGTACACTAAGTTGATGGCTATCCAAGTTTGTATCACTGCTCATTGCTGTCTGTACGAGGGTGTAAACCTAGCCTGGATATTAAGGGTAGATTAGAGAATCGTGATGCTACAGTCGAAGTTGGTGAGAGGAAAAGAGGGAAGAGTTTCTGCCTATGAAATGATTAACTTTGTCATCGAGCTTGAAACCAAATAAATACTAAGCAGAAAGAAACATGAACAAGTGATATGCCTTGAGACAATAATTTCCTCCATCACATGGCTGGCAAGAATATAATAGTCTGTTCAGCTCACAAGATCACAATTGGTAACAGTAAACAACTGCCAGTCTGTTGACCAGCCAGAAATGAACAAGTGTAGTTAAAAGGTACTTAAATAGATGGCAGCCTGCAGTGTTCTACCTGGGCTACGATAGATAGTTTGTTTAAAAACCAATTTTTTATGGCTTGAGATAGAAGTTTTCTTCTTTGTCATATAAAACAAAAAACACTTATAATGGCCTCTTTTTTAATTGACTTCAGTTTTTAACAACCATAAATTAAATAAGATGAAAAATCCCACCCCACAATATTTCCCAGTCATGAACCTCTTTCAGGGCCATGGCATAACCAACATACATCTTTCAGTGCTTCATAAAAAAAGAGTAAACAAATAACTGCTATCTTGTAGAATATAAATGGTCACTATAAATTATAAAGCTTTAGTGGTAAGCTTAACAAAGCAGTAACAGAGGGAATACAAGGCTCATCAAAATCTGCATTAATTTGTTTATCAGACTTACTGTGTTACAAACATATTTTATAAATAGTTTAACTCATTTGTGCAATGTGTGCTTCTGGAGTTAGGCAAACCACAGAAAAACTATGTTTCTTCCAGGAACTTTGTAATTTCAGTTAAAGTCTTGTCTGAAAAGTCTGATAGTCCGTAAACTGACAACAATTCACTCTGAAAATTGCCAAAATTAAAAAGTCTACCGTAGTTTGACTTAAGTTACAAAAATAAACTGTCATAAAATCGAAATTTGAAGCCTTGATATTTTTTTGAATCTAGCAGCTCAATAAATTGAAGCTCATTAAGATCTTGAAACCTCAGCTCCGTTGGCCCAACCATGGTGACAATAATTTCATTATAAAGACGCACATATTTATTTCTTGGATTCAATTAGTCATCTTCTCTATGTCTTTTCTTATGAGCTTACACATTTTCTTCTTCTAATTTTCTCAAGTCTCCTCAAAATCGTTTCTAGAATCTTTGAGGTGATAAATAATTTCTTTTACTTTATCAAGGCAGTATTTCACATCAAAAGTTTTGATTTGAAGAATTTAGAATATTGTGTCGGTGAGAGAAAAAATGTGGCTGAAAACCTTCATTAGAAAGGTGAAATCAAAATCTCTCTATGATGATGCATACCTTTTGGCAGTCACGAAAGCATCAGTATCCCAACTATCTGGATTTTCAGCAATATTCTCAAAAAACTGTATGAATTCTATTTTATTTTCATTCACCGTGTTCACAATTCTGGAAATGTAATTCTACCGTGTACTGGCAACTGTTGGAAACAGGTTTTTTTTTTACCTCAGATTGGTTAAGAGCGTTAATGTGTTTTGATGAATGTGAAAAGAAATTTGTAATGCCACCCATGTCTTAAAAAATATCTTGCATTCTGTTATATGATTCAGAGAGTAAGAAAGAACAAGAGTGAGTTTGTGAGCATAACTGTGGATGAAGAGTGCACCTGGCACCTATTTTTCATGAGCGTTTGTACACCATTTAAATGTCTAGAAAATGTAGCAGTTACATCATATGCTTGTGCTACAGGTTTTTGCTCACAATTGAAACTAGAGAGGATCCGAAAAACATTCTCACTTCAAACAATTGCAGTGAGATAACTGCTGACATCTGAAAAACCAATAAATCTTTCAAATGTTGCCATATTTCACATATCGAAGGACTGTTGAAAGCAGAAAGAGCTTTGCAATGTCCATAGTTTCGTACAACGTTATTGCAAAAAAAAAAAATCCATTTATTTCCAACTTAATCTTAGCCAAAATTACATCACCAACACATTCAATGATGATTTTTTGAATTTTGTTGGAGGGTCCTTTACCCCTCCCCCTACTATTGAGATGAAAATCCAATTTACTATCGTATTTAGAAAGTAACTGCATTAGTTCAATGTATGTAGTTTCCCAGTTAAGGGAATCTTCATGTTTGACGTGACCTCTAAATGGTAGATCTTGCTTAGCCAAAAAACAGCACACATCAATTAATCGTTTCATTAGTTTCTAGTTTAAATCAACCTCTGCATTATGTTTTAAAATGTCTAACCATTTTTGCTCACTCAGTTGAAAATCTATTCTGGTTTTCTTGAAAGTTTTTAATTTAGTTACTGCGGATAGGTAGGTCTGAGTGAGTCTTTTCATGGCGCATCTTGGCTTAGTGAAAATTGCCGATATCACAAAAGCTGTTATTTCACACTCCCTTATTTATTTCAAACACACAAGGCTAAACAATACAACCGGTTTCTTGGTTTGCATACAGAACCCTTTTGAAGAAGTATAATATTCTGTTTTAAAATAATGTGTAGTCTCATTTTTGTTTTAGCAGAAATGTCTGAATTTGGCCCAACATTCATTATTACTTGCTGCTTTTCTTTAAAAATGAGGGCTCCAAACTAAACTGCGAATAATTAGTCAAGAACACAGCATTGCGAAAGGTGATCGGCACTGATACATCCCACTGAACTACCTTCACTAACCCTGCTACTTGTCTCAGGTCCCTTCCCCAAGCTTTGTTGTGAGGGAACAGTTTTCAAATCCGAGTCCCCTTCCATAGTTCACACTTTCAAACTATATTGACAATCGAACACTTTAACACTTCACAAGATCTCTTTCATTAATGGGAACAATTACATAAGCTTAGCAACCACAACATACCACTTATAAGAAGCAAACAAAAATTGCATTTACTTGTGACAGAATGCCAAGCGCTAGCATTTATCTTATTATACAGACGGACTAGGGTAGCTTCAACTGGTCCTCTCCCTGGGGAGAGCCAATAAGACTTGAGTGCTTCTGATGCTAGTTGAGAGAGGGGAAGGGGGTCGTGAAAATAGCAGAATATCATTGAGTATTGGGACAGCGCTTTTGATGTTAGTGGGTTGTCAATGTAAGGGGGAGGGAAGCACAAATAGTGAGAATATAGTTGAGTAATGTGACGCAAATTGAGACTCAGATTTTATTTAATGCTTTTATCTTCCATGGAAATTTAACTTAAAATAGATAAACTAAAAATGTATGAGGACTATCTTAGTCCTACTAATCCACCGATTAAGATGATAGTGAAAGCAGGCTGCATAAACATCCTAGTGCTACTAAGATTTGAGTTTGAACAAAAAATAGTAAGATTTTGAGCAAGACAACTTGAGGATTAAAAGTACAGTTATCAACATCTAATCAGTGTTCGGCTTTCTACTGCACAAGAAGGGGCCTAATGTGCAGGGCCATGTAGGCAGATACTAATTACAAGGAAGGATGTGGTCAGACAAGGTCTTCCAAAAAAAGTTTCATAAATCAGATTATTTTATCGACTTTATTCAAGGTGAAATGTGATGTAATTAAAAAATTCTATGTTATAGTGTGAATATGATGTTCATCATGCCAGAGTCTTTCAAAATGTTCTTGTAATCATGAATCAAGGGACATGTACTATTTTTCTATGATCCTTTATGAAATACTAACCACTTACTTTAAAACTAAGTATGATCAAATTTCTATTTTACATATATTATGGACCTGGTGAACTACCAAGTATGTTATGGAGTCTGAAACAAGATCAATTAAATTTTTAACCCGTCCGGTGACGTAGTTATCTAATGTGCTAGTTTTGTGTTAAGCTAGACTGGCAAGGACGGGGAGATCAAGGTTTGAATCTTGGTCGGGTGAACTGGGGATGGTTTTTCCTAAATGGTTTTCCACTTTTCCTCCACACAAATGTGGGTTCACTTCCTCTAAATTCAACCTTCCTAATCCCTAACCAATTAGCGTAATTTGTACTTAAGCATATAACACGGATGGGTAGTGAGAGGCGGTGCTATATACAAATTTTTTTTTGTCAAGACAATTTTCCAAGTGAATATTACTGTGCTTTGAGCTTAGGAAATACATGGGAAATAGATTGCTTTCTGTGAGTTTACTAACCTCACAAAATCTAGTAGGATGGGTAATTACTGAGAACAGCGCTGTTTACTTTAGTGGCACGCCATACAGACAAGATCAATTGCTTGCTGATATACAATAAAAAATATAATATTTATCTTTAAATAATTAAATTACTATTTGGATTATCTTATTTAGATGTCACAAATTTGGTCCCCTAAGCTGAAATAGGGTTACAGCCCAGAAGTGAGCACTTCATTTATTCACTTGGTTACAGAACCCACATTGAGGACTTAACAATATCGACTTTAAGTTAATAATTGCAATTAAATATTATTAGTAATAATATAAAAACAAAAGTTAAAAATCTCAATTATGTAAAAATTAATTATTTATTCTGAAATTGTATCATTTACAAAGATAATTCAAATATTTGTTTAAAAAATTACCTGGACACTATTTGATCTAATTTTGACATGATAAGTGGTTTAGACTAATAGCATTTTACTAATTAAGAATACATATTTACAATAATAGCAGAGTTAGACCAGTGTGTTATCTGGAACGTTAGGATTTGGAACATGACTGGGTGTATTGGAACTATCTAGTTATTAGCAATGTTCAATCAATCATCTTTCATGTAAATTCTGGTGCAATTTCTAAATACACCCTCCTCCCTTTTTCCTTAGATTGGTTTCAGATAGTCTGAATCAGATACAATAAATTTAGCATTACAAAAATACAAATATCCATACATTTTAACTCACTTTACTTACACTTAGTCTCTTGACCAAAAAAAATTTTTTAGCTCAAAGTAATAAAAGCCAAAAATGTTCCGATGTTCAAGTAGATATTTTGTAAAGCACTAGGCTAATCTTTTATATTTTTTTAATTTCCACACTAGGTGCTACAAAGTAATCACAGATCTTATCAATGTAATTGTGAAATTGGAAACAGTATACAATAATTATTGAAATATGAGAGCAGTTACAAATTGTGAGCTTCAATGCCAATTTTTTTATAAAAATCACTTTTATGGTAGTTTTTGCAACTAACTAAATAAACAGTATTTCTGTAATTTACACTTTTAAATATATTCAGAATACAGTGAATCTAGAATTTTTTTTAGAAAAATTTGCCTCATAAACCAGATTAATTTCATAAGTAATACTATATTTAGACAAGAGGGGTAGGTAACCTTTACTGACCCTAGCCAAATCTCTTATTTTTAATGCCTCATGGTGTGCTACAACCTAACCTCATCTTGCACTAGCTAATCTGGGAAAAAAGAATCAAGAGGGGAAATTTTAATAATATTCATCTGAATTTAAAGGATTGGTTTCTTCCAAGCAAATTGCATAAGCTATTAGAAGAGACCAAATTAAAATGTATTATATAGAATATTAATCCACTGAACACCAATAAAAATATTAACCACCTTTCACTCGCAAACATACTGTAGTTTAGAAAAAATCAATTTTATATTGTTGGCACTCTTTAAAAGCAATTAATGTATCCATGAAATTTGGGTAAGGAATTGTAGGACTTTTATGTTCAAACAGAGTTTTAATTAAAAACACTCAAAATATGAACAAGGCTTAAAACTAGACTAATTATATGTATTATAATAAATCTTCTATAAAATTTTGTAAAACAATCTTATGATAAAATAAAATTTTGAAGTTTCAAAATTTGGTTGCAGTTACCTATAATTTAAGGATTATCAATATTTGGTCATCTCACCCATTGAAAATACAGTTTGTAAGCGCGAGTATGTGTGACTAAAGAAAATTAAATATTGTTTCAATTGCAAAAATAAATTTAGTTTCACAAGTAGTGACTTAGTTTTCCATTTCTCAATAAGCCAAGAATGAAGCTTTAAGTGTAATTGGGTTTAATTTAGTTTATTTTGTTCAGCCTTGCAAACTAGATATTTACATAAATGAGATGTCTAGATAGTGAAGTAATAAAGATAGAACTTTATTTCAAACACTCTGTGTAAAGTCATTGAATTAGTTTGTCAGAAATAAACAACCAATAATAAAGTTTGTCAATTAATTCATTCAATAGTATGTACTTAAATACAAATAAAGAATGTGTAATGTGAAATAATAAACCCAGATTTTTTTTTAAATCGTGTTTGTTGAGCTTGTGTTCTGGGGAATAAGCTGGGGAAGGAGTATTTTTAACTCCTTTGATTTTTCTATTTGTATAAAATAACAAAACTATCATTTTAACTGTAAAAAAAAAGAAGTCAATTCCTAGTTACCAAAAATGGTCAGTTGATTAATTCTAAATGTAGACGAGCCACTTTATGTTTTGTACAAACAAAATACACATGCACAAATGCTCAAGACAGATTTTGACTAATTGATCAACATAATTTATTAGCTATTTAAGGCTGTTTTTCAGCAATTGACCAAGTTTTGGCTGTTGTACCGTTATCACCCAAATAAGGCAACTCTTCCGAGGAATAGGACTGCCCGAGTTTCCTGATGCTGCAGCACAAATATAAATGGATGATTGGCCTTGAAGGATTTCACTCGGACAAACTTTTTTGTCACCATTCTTAAGGCTATAAGGGCAGAACAAATTTACAATTTAGAATACTAAACTATTGCTAGTGCTTTGTTTAGATCATGTCACTATTGTAAAGAAAATACTAACTTACTTTTTAGAGGAAGCTTCCCTTAACACAATACTTCTCCTTGGAGTGAGATTTTGTAGAACTTCTTAAGACTATAACTCACATGACCTCTGACAATTGAATTAATCCTGGAAAGTCTTTCGTATGAATATTGTAAAAATAAACTTCAAATTTATAACATCCAAAAGCTATGTTTGATCCCAGAATAACTTTTTGAACAATTTAAAAAAACAAATTTGCTATTGTTGATATATTTATTTTAATTTTATTTTTTATTCCAACCACACTTGTTAGCTAGTTTTTGTAAAATAATACACAACAAATTAATGGAGAATCAATCACGCATAGGTTTTTTAAGGGTGTAAACTTCAAAGGTTATTTATGGATGTAAATATCAGCTTAAAAGCTACAAAGGTTATTTATGACTGTAAATATCACCTAAGAAACTAAAGTTAAGAGAATTCAAGAGATAATTCAAATTTTATTTGGTTAAAGTTTTGTCCGAATTGAGGAAATTGGCTCATGGAGTATATTGTTTATTTAATTTTTTATTATCACCACGTCTTACTACCATTCAGGTTATAAGCTATTAGTTTAATTAACCAAGCAATTAACTCAATACTAAAATAAATTATGAAAATTAAGTTTCAAAGCATTCTTATTTCCTAATTTCACAATAATTTATGCAAATAGATGTTCTGCAATAAAGTAAAGTATGTGTTTGAATAGCTGAGCCTTAAATAATTTTCAAGAAATAAAAACTTTTTTTTCAAGTTTTTTAATTTAAAAAAATTATGAGAGGTCAATAATTTTAATGTGACCTACTAAATCCAATATAAATAATTAAGTAGCATTTAGGGCTGTTGTTTAGTTAAAAGGCCAGAATAACTAGTTTCACATCTTAATCTCATTGCCTACTCGGTGAATTCCAAGATATTTTGCTAAAGTCGCATCCTAAGATAACTCACCTTCGCACCATCACACATAGAAACCAATGTACAATATATAAAGAGTGTGAATAAAATGAAAAGCTCACACTGCAATGCCCCTCTTTTATTTGCTGATAACACTTATTCTATTCCACTGACAATTATACATACCCACTTAAGAATTTGTGCAACCAGCATGGACTTGCATTCCAAACATATTTGTTTCTTATTCCTACGCCGAACTTGTTAATCTACATCCTGGAAGGAAGATTCCAACAAGCTATTTTCGTGAATAGATCAAATTGACTTAGATGTGGATTTTTTTTAAATTCTTTTAAAACAAAATTACTTCAAGATGAAAAAAAATTGGATGACAATGTAAGACTAGTTTTAGAATTATTTAAGAATGCGCGGTTTTTGTTTCAATACTATACAATGTAATAGACAACGTTAAAGCCCTGCTTTAACATTGTCAATTACAATATGTTTCTGTTACAATGTTAATAGTCTGTAGCCCTCTTTTTATTGTACATTGTTTTCAATTGGCTAACACATTTTTCAGCAGATTGAACTGCGGATCAAGTTTGAAATGTATACCAACCACCAGTATTTCCAACTGCACTAAACACTGAGTAATACAGGCCTGATCATACACCCTTCTCTCTCTTCCCCAACCCTTTGCAGTCATTGCTGGGAATGGTGTTGTAAGCATCTTTTACATCATCTAAGTTCTATGCTCACAGGTGGTTCATGTTTCTCTTTCTTTATGCTGTTTATACAATAGGGCTTCAAACAATGACCAATCACATTAGATTTTTGTACAAATTTTAATGGGATCAAATGTGGTGCGATGAGTTAAGCCATTTACAAGTGAATGGGTGTTTACTATAAATAAGTTCTTGAGTTTAATGCTAATATTATATATAAAAACATATTTTTATTCGTTAATGTAGCTTAAACATTTTTGGCAAGTGTTTTCACTAAACAGGTCAGAAAGAATCTCTTACCTTGGCACCAAGAATTTGTTACTAAACCTATACAAAAATAGAAAATTACCATTTGGCCCGACTTTCGGAATTAAACTTGTTTCTTCTACTCGACTAATGAGCTTAAGAGAACAGCCAGACATGCTTTCAAGAGCAATATATATCGAGCCACTCTCACCAACTATACTAATCTGTAAAAAAGTGCCCATCTCGAATGATGACAATAGT
The DNA here is from genome assembly GCA_901482245.1 of Timema douglasi. Classification (NCBI taxonomy): domain Eukaryota; kingdom Metazoa; phylum Arthropoda; class Insecta; order Phasmatodea; family Timematidae; genus Timema; species Timema douglasi. The sequence goes on from CABEEJ010001220.1 coordinate 96,115, forward strand.
TTAGTCACTATGGTTAAAGAAAAAGATTACTTTTAAAAAAAGTATCTAAATAACGAAAGACTTTCCATAAGTTTTGGGGATATTAAGAATATTTTGAACATGCTGTTAATTTCATCAAACAAGCTCAAGAATGCATGTAGCTGCATGCATGTATCTGAAGATAAATTTGTTAGCTAACATTTAACAGAAGAGGCAGAGGGCTAACTTTGGGCTATTGTGTGGTACGGTATGTTTTTTCGTTCAGATTGTTTGTTAAAAGTAAACTTTTGCCTAGTTATGAATTTACATACCTTAAGGCAACAGAAAATAATAAGCTGAAGATTTTACAATATTCCAATATGGCATCTAGCTTACAATACAAAATGGTGTCAAGAAGCTTAATTAAAGTTCAATTTGTTACCTTAAAAACATTTTTAATTTAATTTATAATAGGCTCAGTATCTTGCATTGTTCAAATATATAAATAAAGCAGGTGAGCATAATTAATGTGGTCATGAGTAAATAAGTCTTTGACTAGCTATTCAATAGATGTCATGTGTATTGAAAAATTCCTTGTCCTTGTTGCTCGAATAAACTATATTGTTGTTTCAAACTGATTAATTTAAGTCATAATAAACTGTCGTACTTTATTGAAACTTCCTTCAAAAATATTACATTTCATAAAGATATGCCTAAAGCCTTTGAGGTAGTTGCCTTAAGGTGTTTCCTTGGAATTGATATCTTCAAAGTAGGATTATTTCAATGCCGACAACTCCTGAGGTCATATTTAACTCATGGTCCATTCACTTGAAACTGATTAAAGTACAACTGGTAGAGTGCCATCAAGGTTACAATGTGAGCCTCAAGTTATCTGTACAGATGTCTTCCGCTGAGAATTTTGCTAACTCTAGTTGTAGGTGAATAGATACCAGTGTCTACCTAGGCTTGATCTATTCCACACCATTCAATATATTTCCCTAATGTACAGTGCCCATATTGTTACATACAGTTCTCCAAGGCTAGATAAAAACTGCTGTCATATATCCTCTCTTGAAACACAAAGTTTCATTGCTATTTTGTACAATTGTAAGTCAAGACTTAAGCATTATATCTTTTCAGGACCTAATATATTTGTTGTGTTTACTCGAGCTTTCATCAATCCCGTGTATAAAACATCATAGCTAGTTGGTGGTAATCTAATTATTGGAGGAACTAATGCCACATTTGTTAACGATGATAAGAGGTTTCAACAGAGTTAAAAGCACTCCATGTTCCAGAAAATGTTTGTTTTAAATTATATTCATCTGCAGGAAATTAAAAATAACCGATAAGCCATACTAGATCTTTTCATACTGTAAATTAATATAGTGGTATTTTTGTTTAACTAAAGTGGGAAATGTCCTTTCTTTGGTGACGGCCATTCACAAGAAAGTATATCAAATTCAATTTAATTTTACATCATTACCGATGATCGATTTTGAATTACTTTTAGTATATTTTCATAATTATTGGAGTTGTCCATTTTTGTTTGGTACACAACAAGTGCTGTACCATGCAGTGTGTCCTTAGCACAAGTTGTCACCTCTAAAAAAATTGATGTCAATTGCAAATCATACAAATTGTTTACTGATTAACTATGATGATAAGCGTAGACCTCCATCAGAATTTATTTAATTTTTAACAACCTCTTCAATACTGGCCTCTATAGAGATAACTTTTGAGTACGTAAGTGCAGGGGTGCAGAATATGGGACCGAACACGCAACGAGGCTCGAGGGAAATTAAAGCAGCCCTGGGAAAATTTCTAGCAGGGAAAAATTACACCAAATTTGTTTATGTTTTTAGTACATTCTGGTTCTGATATGGTAGTTTCATTGTATTAAAAACAAAGACTGACACTCAACACCAACACTATCAGTATGTGAGATGTGAGGCAGTGCCCATGTAAGCACAATGAGTCATGGTGTCTAGGGACTAATATAATGTGTCAAGAGTTCTAGCTAAGAAGGCAGAGGTTGAGATAAGGGGCAAAGGAAAAATCTAATAATTCAAACTGGCTAATGGCGTGATTGAGTGATGAGTCATCAGTCTACCTACCCTACTGGGGGGGTTGGTAGCTATTGCAGGCATGCGGGGGAGGGTAGGAGAAAGGTGAACAATGTTTTGTTTTAGTTTGAAATCAGTCACCTGTTATATCGTGGCCTGTAAACTCAGTTTATTTAAACTCGTGACATGTGTAATGAAATAATTGTGTAGCAATGAAATTGTTATTTTTAGTGGACCTATTAAGGTTTATACATTGTACTATACATAAATGTTTATATAAAAATTAGATGGTTTAGTGAAACAAATGTTTACTATGTAGACTTAAGAGCAAACAAGACATCACCTGTGCTTATTGTGAATGTCATGGCAGACATGATAAGCTCGGATATCATATATCTAATAAACATCCCCAAGGAAAACCTAAAAGTAAGGATAAAAGGAGTATTGAAAGTTTTGTAAAACATAAATTATGTGATCATGAAAATCTCATAGTCGTAAATAGCAATAGTATTTCCCCTAGTGTGATTGATAGTGATAAACCTTGCAGTAGTGGCGAGTCAACAAAAAGCCTATGAAAATCAACAATTAAACCAAGGCCTCCCGGAATTACACTCCATTGCCTCTTACTCTCAAGATGTAAAATTAAATGTTCGTACCGGTAAGCCTACTAGTATCAATGAACAATTTATAACAATATGTAAGCCACACAAGGAAATGGAAAGCTTGCCATCTCTGATAGACAACTAAATTTTTTATTAGGTAGATTCTATAAAAATCACTGATTAGAAATATTCTTAGATTTGAATTTTCCAAACTATATAGTAGGCACTAATCTTTATTCCCTTCAGCCTCTATAACATATTCAATGTTTTATTTTGAGCGTTATGGTCTTCAGGGATTTTATTTGATAAAAATTTTATGTTGTGGGGCAATATTGGATCTCTGAACATATTCCGCACCCCTATGTAACTGCCATTCTCATATTAGCAAGTTTTGAAATCACTTTTTGAGATCATGTATTTTTGTGCAGGTTCAGGGCCAATTCAATGGATAAAGGAGTTTCACAGTGGTTTTGAAAATCACTTTCCTCTTGCTTTGATTTGTAAGATACTTGTCTATCGATTTTATAGGCCTGGACAAATTTCTGAGATATGGTGTTGGCATTGCAATTTATATATAACATTCTTCTATTGCTTTGAATTACCTCAGTTCCTTGAATTGCATGCTTGCAGAATGCATAAAGCAAAGGAGCTGAAGTGTAGTCATTAAACCAGAAGTATAAGATGAGGGTACATAAGGGTGATCCTTTTGACCTCTTTGTACATCAGTCACATTTTCAGAAGACAGTCCCTTTTCAAAGCACAATTTAGCCTTTTCAATCTTTGTAATATTAGTAGCATTACTGTAGCATTTTATATGATATGACACACTTTTATTTATAAGTTCATCGGCAGAGAAACCGAAGACTATTTCGAAATTCAAACATGTCACTGACACCATAAGTTTGTAAATTTTCTGTATAAGCGAGTTACCTTTCAAGAGACTCGGGTTTTGGCTTAGATACATAGATTTATAGTTCACAAGCTCATTCCCACTTTGGCATTTATTATGCATAGGTTGAAATAAACTATTTTTAAGATCTTTGCTGTGTGCAATGTGTTCATGTTTAGCTTATACCTTTGCAGCGTACTAAAAACTATAAACAATACTGTGAAATAATGTGATAATCATTTTTAAAATTTAATAATGCAAAAACAATTTGAGTATAAGAAAAAGGAAGACAAATTAAGCCAAACAAAACGCATAATATGAAGTTTAAAGGTAAATTTAAATGCTGTAGAGTAACCAAATGATGGGGTTTGGCTGCCATTTTGTACTGTAGGCTAGCAGCCATATTGGATTATTGTAAAAACGCCAACTTTAAAAAAAAATAATAATAGCTCATGTAAATTTAGAATCTGGTGAAATATCAATTTTAACATCCAATCAGCACGAAAAATACCAAATCAACATAAGATACCACACTACTAGGAGAAGAAGGCACCTTTTATAGCTTATGTGTCCCAGATTTTTAATAAAGCAATACAAAAAGCAAAAGGGTATCAAATGATCGACATTTAACAAGTTTCAGACTGTTTAAAATACAAGAGTAGTTGAATACTTTTAACAAGTTATGAAAGAAACTGGTTGGGTGTGTACAGGGATGTATTCCAGAATACCAAAGGTAAATCCTGACCTGATGCATTTTCTTCAAATTCACCTTCTTCCTCTTGTATCTTTAAATTAGTTTGTGTAAAATGTGTCCAAAAACAATTAAATAAGTGCTTATACTATGGGCTAATGGTGCTTAAACATAGATTTATCTGTAAACACAATATTATTTGTAATCTTATGTTCAAAATTGTCTTGGTCAGAGCAATTTTAATTTAGTAGTTTAAAGTTAACGAGATTTTTAAAATAGTGTTTAGTGAAATAAATAGTTACCTATTGGGACAAATTTAAAAAATAAAATGCATTTAAAATGTTTCTGGACTTTGAATTAAATTTGTACTTATAAATAGGACAAAAAATGCTCTTCTTTTAATGTTCAAAAAGAGCTTTTAATGTAAACACTTAAAATAGTACATAAGATTTAAATTTGTGGCATAATTATACCTTTTAGGTTAAAAAGTTGGAGGAAATGATCGAACATAATTATGAGAGAAGAAAAGAATTCACCTATGATTTAATTATTGTATAACGTTTCCATAGTTACAAAAAGGCCCATGCACTCAGTTTTCAAGGCACTCCCCAATAGATGAATGAAATCGGTTGACTTACTTACAAAAAAAACTATGTTAACAAAGACCCGTGTGTGCTTCTTTTCAGAGATTAGTTTTAATTAACGAAATATACTTCAGGGACAAAACAAGTAGCTCACAATATGAGCACTAAGGACCTTTTAATCCAGGGCCATCCTTGGGGGGGTGCAAACGGTGTGGCTGCATGGAGCCCCGTGCTTGTTTAGGTGAAAGAGGGGAGGAAATAAGTTGAAGTGGAAAATTTTTGCTTGTACGTTCATATAGTAGGCTCCCTGTATAGGCAATCTAGTCAATATTGTCAGAGTATAAAAGCAAATTAAAACATCATATGGTTTGATTTAATGAACAAGTGACGCAAATTCTCTGTTTAGCTCCGCCGATTTGCATTTGGGAGTCTGTGGTGAATCTGTCTCAAGATAACTTATGAACACATTAGCTTATTGAATTTAAACTTGGCACAGTTGTTCTTTGTAACACCATACAGATCAAGTTCTTCAAGCAAGAAAGTTGAACAAAGGGTTGGTGAGAAATCAACCCTTACATGTATTAAAATACTTCTTCTATCATTAATTATTACAATATATATACCTTTTAGAGCCTTTCCCTAATACTTAATATGCCTGAAAATTGGTATAGGCAAACTACTGTAATAAAATTATACAAAAATTAAGTTTTTAATATTTTTTTTCTGGGTAGAAGTTGGGTTTGCAACGAGGCAGATAAATGGGAGTCCAGCAAACTGTTGTTTGCCCAGGGCTCCACCTCTGCTAAGAAGAGCCCTATTTTATCCTTTGTAAAAGTATTGTTTGAATGCCACTATAAGAAAGTACATGGTTTGATGACACTTTAGATATTTATATAATTAGTGAATATATCATAAAGTTCAAAATACCTTTTCTTTCAAGAGGAATCACACAAACTGTAAATTTTTTTATCTGCATCACATTTTAATTCCCGCCAAGGCTATCTGCATTTTATTACATTAAGTAAATAGGCATTAGGAATGTGAATTCACATTTGCATGGATGAAGAGTTGTAAACGGTTAGTTGTGAAGTAAATTAACTAAAAAAAAAGTACCATTCAATGACTATAAAATAATTTGTTGCATTCAATCAATCAAATAAAAAACCATAAGAGCTACTTAATAAATATTTCAGAATATTTTATTTATTTTCCAGTAAAAAAAAGTCACTCAAATAGTACAATATTACAAATTAATAAATACTAAGCATTCAGCTACTTTGAATTTTGTTGTACACTTTATTTACCCTAAAAGTAGACGTTTTAACTTAACTGATTACACTATGGCGATCTTATAAGCTTCACCACAGTGGGAGGAAACAAGGTAAACTTGTTATTTTTCAGGATTAACAGTGGGTACATAATCTTGACTTTACATTTAGGTTTATTTTGATTAATTTTGAATACTAAGTTGTACATAATGAAACAAAGCCTAGGCTAAAATATTTGAATTTAAAAAAAATTACAACTTTATGTTTAGGTTTGCTGCTCTTGAAAATATAGGATAACACAGTTTCTACAAAAAAAATTGAATATATAAAAATATCTTTAAGCTATTTTAGTTGCAGAGATGCCTATGATAGTTAAAGGCTGAAGAATGAAGTTTTTTTTAGAAAGTGTGTGTACTTCTAGATATTCAAGAGCATTGCACCCCAACAAAGGTTAACTGGACTTATGTACCTTCAAATAACAATTAAGATAATTTATGAAAACTGTTTTAAAATAAAAAATGTATAGTTTTAATAAGTACATCACACATTTAAGTTAATCAGAGAAAAGATATTAAGAAAAATAAAAATACTTCATTTATAAAAAAAAAACTATAAGTACAAGAAAGGTTGAGTAGATCATCTTTAAAAAAAAAAAATTTTAATGTTCAATTTTCTAGTAGTTGTTTGGTCTTTTAAAATTTTAAGTGCATGAGGTGAAACTAAAAACAATGAGAAAATAAGATGATTCTTTCTTTTGACGAAGTAAGTAAAGTAACTTTATATAAATATGTCATTAATTAGCTGCTCTATAACTTACAGTCCAAGCATTGATTCTTATGATTGAATTTAGCAATACAATAAATTCAAAATCTAAATCTGTTTATGAACAAAATTGATTTTTGATACAAGTATTGCCTGTGCAAAACTAAAAGATTATGTTATATGGGAAAGTTAACAATCAAACAAAAGTAATAACTTTTATAACATATAAATTAAAAGCTTAATTTCTTGTTTTATAATAGTTATCAATGACTGGCCATTTTCTTGGCAAAGTAAGAGATTTTTTTTTCCCTTGTATTTGATGTGCTCGTACTAAACCTAGGATTATATGATGTGGTTTTTTCAAACTAGCTCAAACTTAGGACAAGAATCATTCATTACTCATTCAACCTTAACCCGAAGAATTTGATTTTGTGGATATTGGGTTGATTCCATAAATAAATATCAAAGTATTTTAGGCACCTCACAGAATGAAACCCGGATCCTACATAACTAGTCAATTTCCCTAACAGCTTGGCTATAGGAATGAGAAAAGATATTTGTTAAACTTAATTTTCACTCTAAATAAGACTCGCATATCACTTGAGATATCAAGAGTGCCCGCAGAATTTTTCTCCAGGAAGGGGGAGGGGGGCAAACCGAGGGGATAGGGGCTATGTAATATCCCCTAGTACGGTGGAGGGTTTGGGGGGGGAGGGTCCTTCTCCGGGAGAATTTATAAAATTGAAACCTCAAAAGACGCTTTTTAAGGCAATACTTGTCTCTTGAAAACAAGATACAACATAAGAAAAAACTTTCAAACTCCTAATATTTGTGCAACCTCAGAATCTCAGGGGACAAAAATGCCCCCCTTACCCCCATGTGAGAGATATGTCCATTTAAAATAGAACTCTTTAATTTTTTTAATATAAATCTTTAAAGTATGACTGCAGCTCAAATGTAATAATATAAGCTGTAGCTCAGATCATTCACGTCACACATGTTCAACAATATCAATTCTCCCACACAGATCTCAGAGTTCATCATGTAAGCCACTGGAACTGTCCAACACTGCCGTTAATCTTCCCAGAAACAATATCTTATTGGAACTGCTTCCCACAATGAAAAATAAGAATGGATGATCCGCAAGGAAATCGGCACTACTTATCATGGACCTTTTCATACGCATTACTTTAGCTATAAATGGAAGAAAAAATTTGTGTTACTTTAGAATAACTCTTTAGGGAATATGAATATGGTTTTATAAATCACTTGGGCATTATTTGTGGTAAAAATAAGTTTTTCAACAAATAATTTGACCTGTGCATTTATCATGAACATTATTATTTTAAAATAGGTTATAAATACTCTTCAAAGACTATTCAATGAAAAATGTTCACTCAACCATGCAATATTGTTACATTATCACTTTGACATATTTACTAAGGAAAGAGGTGTTTATGAAGTGTGAGGGCATCAGTTATTAATATCTGTCTGAACTATTTGCATTTAATTACAACAATATGGTAAGGATGAGGATGGTAGAAATTAAATGAAATAAATCCACATTTGCATTGAAGGTGAATGGTAAGCCAATTAAACACTTCTCCTTCACCATTGTCAAACCAGCCTAGGAAACACATTTAGTTTGCATGCCCACCAATTCAAGTACATAGGTATTTAAGAAACTCACCAATTAATGATTTTGATTTAAAAGTTAAACATCATCATCAGACACAAAAGTATTTATGACAATTTTAAGATTCCAAAAAAGTATATAGAAGCCTTTATAACCAACAAAATCAAGCGATAACTATACATTCTATCATTTTTTCTATCTGCTTTATATAAAGAGGTTTGGTTGAAGAAAACTTTGTTTACAAAAGGTTATGTTGTATTATTCATCATTTAATTATTATTATTGCTATTATTATTATTATTATTATTATTATTATTAGCACCGTGTCTTACTACCCGTTCAGGTTGTACGCACTTACGTTAATGTGTAATGGTTGTGAGCTGAAATAGAAGGCCTAAAGTTTAACGTGGGATCCAAACCATAGTGGAGGCCTGGCATTCCACACATTCACAAGTTGTGATTAATACACGTCTTGTCAGAGGTGAAGGAAGGTTTGGCAATCAGAAAATCTGTGCTGGGACCGAGGATTGAACCCCGGACACCCAGTACAGAATTCTGACACCTTATTCCTAGATTGCCAGCTCATCGTCTCATTTAATTAATGAGATGTAATAGAAAGAAGGTTAGAGCCATCTAATTTTTACCAGAATTAACTAAAAGACACCCATGAAAATAAGTGCTAACAACTTTGTCTAAGGGTTATGAAAGGATATTGATTAGTGCATAATAGCATAATAGGTTTGTGGCCTAGTCAACATAAAATCTTTGATAAATAAACATAAATTTCCTATTTTTTTCCCCAATCATGAAAAAAATATATATTCGAACTGTTAAGGAAATTCGAAAAATTAACACACTCCATTTGTTATATAAAAATAATCATTTTTGGAATGCAACTCCCAAATATAATTTTACATGGTAGATATTGAAATCTTCGATTGAAAAGCAACAATTTATCTCCCTTCATCACTAGAAAGTCAAATAGACTATTTTCCTTGACAATTCAAGTTTTTTACTGATTGTGACTCCTGTATGAGGTTTCCAGCTAGCTCTACCACAAAGGTATCTAAGTTTGTCCCGTGATTAAAACTTATTTTCTATTCATTATTAATTTTAGGAGAGTATTTAAGATGCTCACTGCCCACTTTACATTAGTGAAAGCAAAATCATCTCTAACAATGGCTAAAAGGATAGTATGTTGAGATTTTATTGCAGATCCTACATTACAATGTTTAATTTTCTTATAGAGGTTCAAATGTCAAAAATAATGCAAATGTAAAAGAGATGTAAATAATATTACTCATAAGAATCAGGTTCAAATTAAGAAGGTAAATTTTATATATATATATAAAATTTACCTTCTTAATTTATATTTAATTTATATATATATATATATATTCAATTCATGTTACAACTTTGCCCAGGTTACACTCCTCTAAACAGAAAAGAAATTAGTGGGTCCTTATGGAAACTATTTATTAAGAGGAAAAGAAAACTTATTCCCTTATTCTGAAATATTTAAGTGTGTGTCTTGTGTTTGATGGTCGGTCAGATGTCCAAAATGAAACAATAGTATTCCTTACATTTACCACCAAAATAGGCAATTCTTATATTTAGTGGACGCAAGTGACACATCTGGTCATGGTCATGGTATTTAGCAGAAGTGGGTGTTGACAGCAGTAAAAATTGTGAGGAGGACTTATAAAGTGCAAGGTTCATTTTGTTGTTACAGATAATGTTGCCAATGTTGCAAAAATGTGTCTTTTACTTGAAAATTAGGTGACCTGGCGGTCTACAGGTAGGGTGTCAGACTTCTGTGCTGGCGGCCGGGGTTCAATCCTCGGTCCCGGCACAGATTTATCCGATTACCAAACCCTTCCTTCACCTTACTCCACCGTGGTTCGGATTCCACGTTAAACTGTAGGTCCTCCATTTCATCTCACAATCACCCTACAATTACACATTAGTGTAAGTGTGTAACGGGTAGTAAGATACGGTGCTAATAATAATAATAATAATACTTGAAAATTATAAGATTTCAATAGCATCCCTTATGGATGCTCAGGATATCTACTAAATCTGCTAGCAAATGGCTTTCATTTTCTAGATATGAAAGAAAGTGTGTTAAATGTAATAAAATACTTCAGAAACCACCACTTTGCTAATACATGTTACATTAATTCTGGTGCCCTAAAACTTGTTATTTCAAGTAGCGTGTGCTGGAATACCATATTAGACTATCTAGAGACAAAACTAAAGGGCTGGGCAACTTTGTTACAAATGTGTGAAGAAAATCGTGAATCCATTTATAAAACAGTGTTAATACAAGTTTTTAATTTTGTATTAAAACAGAATGAAGAGGACATGCTTAGTCATTTTAAGCCTATTGCCATTGCCCTTGATGATGTCCAGAAAAACCAATGCACTATTTCTGAGTTAGTGCGTGTGAATAAGCAAGACTTAGATGGTATGGGCATGTGATGAGGATGGAAAAAGAGATTATGCCAAAGAAAATTTTGGCAATTAAGTATGTAGGGAAAAGACCACAAGAGAGGCCAAGAAAGTGATGGAGAGGGAGCAGATAACAGAAAGTGTTCAAGGAGGAGGAGAATTGAGGAAATTAAGGTGGAAGAATGGTGGAAAGACAGAGGGAGATGGAGGAATTTTACTAAATTGTTTCAAGACATAGGCTGAAAACAATGGATGATGCTGATGATGATTAATTATTCTGTCCTTTGTTTACTTATATTGTAACATTCAAGTGACATTTCTTTGTGAACTCTTTACATTATGGTTCTCAATATGCCATTAATTGTAATTTGAGCAAGCTGAATGTTCTTTAATCAAAAGTATAACTGATTAACTACCTGAGTGAGTTGAGAATGGGCATAAATAGATAGTAAGAAGCCACCTATAGTTTAAATAAATTAATTAAAACAAAACTGATTTTTTTTAGAAAAATAGCTAGTTCCCCCTCTCCCCAACACTTTTATAATATCTCGGGTGATGCATCAGAGCATGTAAAGCTCTTAAAGCTAACTGTTTAGATACTGCATACAGTGTGTAGTTTCAATTGAGTGACTATTGGCCATCGCGGCTCCTCATGTTTGGGTTATCAAATAACAGTCATAAATCAATCACCAACTTGGTCACTATTCTACTATTTAGAGACGAAGACAAACATTAAATTCAACATGCAGGAAAAAAATTAATCATTCCAACTCCAACATTCTTTATGGTTATGTATTTTAAATAAAGAATCCACCATTATAATATGTCGAGTCTAGTAATTAGCTTGATCAGGGAAATAAAACTAAAAAAAAGTTAAAGAAAAATTGACAACAGCATTGTTAGGAAATTCATCAAAAAGGAGTGACGAATGAGTTTCTTGCACATATAATTCACAGTTTGAAGAAGTGGTATACTTTAGTAACATAAATACTATTTTATATTTTTAGGGTTAATCTTAAGTTGGTTAGGCTAGGTTGAGTTTTGATAGGTTTGATTAGATTAGGTTTAGTTGGTGGCGAAGACAGCATCAAAATGAGGAAATTTGAATTTTAGTGCAGTGCCACAATCCAGTTTCAGGTCCCTATTGAAATTTTACATCCAATATTGTTTCCAGCTTGTGGCCTTGGTCAGTTGCCAAATCGAAATAGCGTTCCAAAATATAATCCATATTGAAACGAGCTTAGTTTCACAGAGAGTATTCAACGTTACCCAAGTCTTGCTGGCTAATGTCGAGATTATCCAGGTAAGGTTGAAAATGAGATTAATTATTTTCTATTTCTGACAGTATCCACTGCACTTGGATAATGTTGACATCACCTGGCTAGTCTTGACACTATCCAGATTTCACACGTTACCTGCGCCATACACACAGTAACCCCATGGCTTCTTTGGTGCTGACTGACAGCTCACAGCTGACTTCTGACAACCAAAATTTAGGTAAATACCTACATTTTGACTGTCAAAAGTGACAGATGCTAAACACATGTTTTTGCAGATCATCTGGTTCGGTGTAGGGATACATAATTTGGTCTGGTAACTTTTCAAAACCGTCAGATGTGAGTTGTCAGTCAGCACCCAAAAAGCCATGGGGCTACTGTACATACATAATCACCTAAATGGCTCGAAGGTCAAGAATATAAACCAAATGCGGCATGGGAGTCCTGTTGGTATGTATATAAACAGTGTGGAGTGTGCAGCTACTAACAAATTCCGTTTTAAGATATTTCATGCTCGGCTTCAGATGTCACACCTTACCACTGATATTTGGTAAAGTTAATTTGGGCTAGTAATTGTAAGTACAGATATGGTTACTATGTATAAATCTATAGAATAATAAAATGAATTTATCCAAACAGTAGTGTTTAAAGAACTTGTTAAAAAAAACTCCATAGTATGAGACTGCAAGTGAGCAATACCGACCTAGTAGTCGCTGCCAATGGTGATGATAGTGCCAAGATTTGTAGAGGGGTGGTGTCATGTAGTCAGCACAACAAGTCCTTCAGCCATTAATCTCAGTTTTATAAACTGGAGCTGCTGCTTATTTATTCAAGTAGCTACTCATTAGTCCTCATGAGGCTGAGTATGACCTCGTTCTAGACCCTTTGCTACAGATAAATTTTGGAGGCACCGGGGATCAAACTTGGGACTTCTGGACCTGTGTCTTAATATTTGTGTTCAAAGAACTATGTGCTTAACCATCCCAAAATATACTTATATTAATTCATTTTAACTTCAGTGGGCTACTTATAAAGAAAAGGTTTTTTTTTAAATGTACTCAGTTGCAATCTCATTTTTTTTTAATAAATAGACAAGCCAAGAACGTTTGATCCAATCATAATTTGGGAAGGATATATAAATGCAGCAAGCAAGGAGTTAATTTATTTACAATGTGAGGTTTGACTACAGCTAGCGAGGTGCACATATATTTACAATGTGAAGTGTTATCAAGATACTATTTGGAGGAACCCATTGAAACAATGTGAGCTTACCTTTAATCCCTTTGAAGATTAATCGCACAGCAATTCTACTATGATTTAATACACACTACACAAAAATATGGTACCATGCCAAAACCACATACAAAACAAATATTTAAGCTTCTCAAAAAAAGAAGAAACCATATGCTCAACTTAAACTAGAACCTTATACTTTTAAAGGGGAAAAAAACCATGTTGTGGTGTCATGATTACCAAGACTCCTAAATTAATGGTGTTTAGATTAATGAGATATCAATATAGTATGAAATTTTTAAAAAAAATCCTCTTAATTTTGCTTACTTTTGTATACATGAGAGAGAAAAGAAAGAATTATAGGAACTAATAAAAGAACAAACCCAATAAACTTTGCACTAGGAAGAGAGAAATGCTATCTACCTTTCACAATGCTTTTATTTAGCACTACAGCTCACCACCCATTTAGGCTATTCGTATTCAATTACAAAAATGAGGTAGGGGTGATGGTGGTATAGTTTAAAGGAAATAATCTAGAATATGTGTGGAAGGGAAGTGGAAAACCATATAGAAAAACCAATCTCATTACACTCAGCCAAGATATGAGACAAGACCTTCCAGTTGTCAGTAAATCAGACAAGATTACCTTTGACAATTATTTACTAGCCCGCGTGCTCACTAATACATGTATTACAATGATGCTCCAAGCCCACTCTAAGAGTTTTAATGGAGAAATATAAGCCCAGAAAGGGCTGGATATTTTCTTTTCCAAACAAAAACATTGTGAGTGAAATCAATGTAAAGTGTATCCTCTTTTTACTATGAAAGATATTGATTTTGCCTTCCGAAAGATATTTATAAATTAGGCAATCAATAAAATGACCAGGTATGTTTTTAGAAAAGGTCATGCCTTGTGTCATGATAAAAAAAAAAGGTCCCAATACCAGACAGATGCAATTCAAACAAAAGACATACAGAAACAAAGCAATTACAGTGAACTTAACCAAGTTTAATACATTAATACACACAATTATCAACTCTACCTTCAAAGATATTTCTTAGAATGAATATTTAAATGTTGAAGATAAAATTCAACAATTTTAAAAGTAATACAGAAGATATGTCAAAACTTAGTTACTGATGGTGAGCTTAGAGATGAATCTTTGTTATGCAAACTAACTAATAGGGCTCTGCGAGCACTCGTATTCCGAGCTTTGAGCTAAGCTCGTTGCTTAAGTTCGACATCGAGATAAAAAAAAAATTGTAGGCTCATCATTTTTGAGCTTCCACTTGATGTACTTAATTATCAATTTTTAAAACGCAATAATAGGCATAATTTATTTAATGAGATATTATCAGCATTTCCACTTATAAATCATTAGGTTATTTAACAAATTGTTAAAAATTAATTTCAATTTTCACATTAATAACGTAAGAGAGCTTTAAAACCACTTTTTACCGGTAAATTTATTCAATATTGTCATCCATTTTGAATTATATTTGATTGAAGTTGTTTACTTGTATTGCCATGACAAAGCAATGAAAATAAAAATAGCTAAAAAGATTACTAAATAATAGAATAATTCTTTTTACTATTTTTATCTGGTACTTTCCAAAATAATAATTTATGTTAAATTAAAAATGTAATAACAAGAATATATTATTATTTTAAATGTTTTCAAACTTAAGATATTTAAAACTCGTATTAATTAATATATTTAGCTACAAAACTAGCTCTAGTTAAGTTACTATTTAGTTATAGAATCATGTTGGTTAACCCGTTTAAAATTAAAGTTGATCTTATTTATTGCAATATATAGTTTACCAAACCTACCCCATTTAAATTAAAAAAGCATTTACCATTTCATATTTTTTGATAGAAATATTATTTTAGTCATATTATTTTTAATTTTAAAGTATCAGCATTAACTTTTATAAACATTAAAAATTGAAGTAAATTTCTCAGTAAAATAATGTTTAGTGAGAGCCTGTACAATGTGCATGTGTAACTGCGCATAGAGGAATGGAAATGGAACAGAAGACGTGATCATGCATGATTACACTAAGGAATAATAAACGAAACACGAAACACTCAAGATTTCTAATTGCTTATGATTCTTACGTTTTCTTATACAGTAAATTAAGTTACTGATGCATATTTTGGAGAAATTTTGGCTAATTAAAACATGTTTTATTAACTTTTCATCAAGGTAGTGTAGAAACACTCTACAATAATGTAAAGTGATAGTGAAGAAAGCCAACCAGAAAGGATAGTTAGGTTAGGCCTGGATATAAACACAAACTTCTCTATTTTCTTCCTGCACTTCTCACTTATTCGAACTTCCACAGTTGCACAGTGTTCTGAATTTTTAGAAATATTTATTTTTCATATGGAGAGACATTAATGAAAAAGTAATATTCCCAAAAATTCAAACTAATGTGCAACTGTAGAGGTTTTGAAAAGTTGAAAGTGTAAGAGTTTAAAAGACATGAAGAGAAAAGTGTGTTTGTTCCTATCTAGGCCTAACCTAACTATCCTTTAAGGTTGGTTTCTTCACTATCACTTACTTTACATCATTGTACAGAGTTTCTACACTATCTTACTATACATTTCCAAGCCATCTTGCAATTTTTAGTTTTATTAGCTTTTTTTATAATTGTTGATGTTTTAATGTCCTTAAAGACATAAGTGTTTAAAGCCTTTTAATTCATCTTTTCATTAAATTTTTATTTGAGTGTTGTTCTTATTTTTAAATTGTGTTTTATAAGTGCTATTTCTAATTTTAAAACCTAATATTTCCATGGTTTAACTTTTTTTTTCAAAAGTATTTACTATTTATAAAAAGGAAAGTTATTCATATTTTTAAGAACATGTGTTTTAATATACTTTTTAACATTTTAAAATTATGAATATACTCTAACTCAGCTCGAACTCGAGAGCTTTTAGAAATGCTCGACTTGAATGAAAAAACTCAAGCTCGCAGACCCCTACTAGCAGTTACTTTGGTTCAATTAAGTCAATCACATAGACATAAACAGGAGGAATCTTAGGAGTATGCGAAGTCCAATTTTTCAATCCAAAGTGAACACAAATGGAATTTAGGAAATATTCTCAAAACCAAACTTAAGCTTGAATGTATTTTGTTAATTGTTTTATGTTTTAAAAGATTTTGTACTGAGGATATTTTTAACATTTAATGCACTAAAATAACTTTGAAAAATGTTTTAATGCCCAGATATTTTTAATATTTCATTCTTATCTGATAAACAAGTTATTCTCACAGTTTACAATTAAATTACTTAAGACTTTTTCATATGATTTGTTATGAAACCTATAAAACAGCTCAGAATGACAATATTTAGACGTAAACTGAGTCTCTTAGCTGTCCATATTTTATGAGAGAAGCTTCGTAAATTTCTAAGCCAAGTCGAAGTTTTGAAGCTTCGCACACCCCCAACCATTTACCAAATATAGCTAATCAAATAAAGAACAGTACAATCAAATACCAACTAAATAAATAATTAAATGCATTTAAATATGAAATAAGTTAACACATATCCATTGAAACTGCAAATTCAATGCAAAAGAATACCAAAATTGTGAAGCAACAGTAAAAAAGGGGTATTCTATTTGGTAAAATATTTTAATGATTATTAACTCCATAAAAACTTAAATAAAATACAAAATGACATTTGAGAGACAAAACATGTATATAATGAGGAGTTTGAAAAATCAAATAATCAATGCAAAAGCATAAGATTAAATTAGTAAAATAAACTAGATATCAATATTTAAAAAATATTGGAGTCACAGTTACAGAAATCTAACTTTTTCATGGATGTGTTCATTCCTTTTATATGTTTCTATCCACCTTTCCTGTACTTTCTTCTTGATATAACATACATAATCATACTGTTTACAGTTGGAATTTCCTGGCAGTTTATTTAACAACAAATCAAATTCAATTACAGGATAGTAGAATATTGGTGAGATATAGACAATATATATTTATGTATTTATGTTGCCTAATAAGATGACTGGGTCTTTCTAAAAAATTAAGTCCTGTTGAAATGCTGCTAGAGATTTTAACCTTATATTTGATTCTACATTCAACTTCAGTAGTTTTAATTGTAAAAAAACAACATAAGATCCACTTTCAAATAGATGTCTTAGGAAAAATCATCATGTGCTTAGCAGACTTATAGGTCTATCAAGTTTAACCAGGGATTTAAAGGCACTTTACTTTGTAAATTTAAAATTGTCTCAGCAAAAAAACACATAAAAAACTACAAAATGGGTCCATCTACTAAAATATTCTGTGTCCACTATAAATGTCAGTTGTTAACATACAATTATTAGTTTATCTCAAGAGAAAAATGGGTTGTAAACATGAATTGTCTCTCAGCACCACTTGAAAAATCAGAAATGAACATTATGAGAGTTTCTCCCAACACTCACCTGTGGCCGCTGCTGCCTCACTTCCCTCCTCATTCACCTCAATAAATGCTTTCTGAACAACTTGGCTGACTTTAAGGCCAGCTGCATCATCTGTTATACCAGAGAAGTCTGCAGAGTCTTCAAACATGTTGTTCATACCCATCTAAAACATTTATGGCTTATTGATATACAAACATGTAATGAGGATAGAAAAAGAAAGGAACCCAACAAAAGTGATAAGAGTTTAAATTAGTGCTTTTTACATGGTTTTCATATTTCTTAGTCATTAGGGATTAATTTATATTTTCATTAATAATTAATATGAGAATTAATTATAAAATTCTAATTGCAAGGGTTGAAGGAGAAGGGGGAGTTATACTTAATATATTTGATGCATCCATTAAAATTTCCAAAAATACTAAACTATATTTTTGTGATATTTCACAGCACTTTGTATAAGAGTGTTACCTCCTGAAGGACAGAGTTCAAGTCAATGGTGTCTTCGAGCTTGAAACGAGGAATGGAGACGTTCACCTCAGTTGAATGAAGCTGGGACAACACCTCAGTTAGCTTTTCACTTGTCAACTTGGCCTCCAGGTTGGGCAGGCCATTCCTGTCATTAGGCAGTAGAATCACCATGCTCACCTGGCGTTCCTGGAATTATTCATATTACAACAGTGACTACAACGTTAACAGTGAAAGTCAAATCTTTAATTCTGATTTTGTTCACATAAGTGGTAAATTAATGGTCTGGACTGTGGTTGTAAGGTTTTTCCAGTGATGGTAATGCACCAAATAAATAGTAAGCATCATAATAGGGCTAAAAAAAAATTGCTTTGATACAAAATTTGGATTATTGTTTTAAAATCCTGGTTATGAAATTTATTTAAAGCTTCAGGAACTTGAGGGATATTAAGGCCCACCATAAACTAAACTTTATTTAAGCCAGTGAAATCCATCTTCCTACATTTTATTGCTTTCACAATAGTTTTCTAGATCATTTGTAGAAATACTTTCACTCTAGTCAGATTATCATTACATGTTAATGTCCTAACCTCATAAGGCAGCTCCAGGACTTGGGCCTCCAACTCATCTACCTCAGAGTACCGGAAGTGCTTCTTGAGATGCATCATTCGTACATCTTTCTTCACCTCCGCGCTCACATAGAAGGGCTCGGTGGTAGTCATCTCTGGCTTAAATTGGTCTTGCCAATTCCCCTTAAAGTACACTGCATTCACCATCACCAGCCGAGTCAAGCTATCCAGCATATCTGGTGAAATTTACAAAGTAGCTAATTGCTAGGACAGAAGCAGCATCCATTGTATGGACCAATAATTTAATCTTGGTGTGTTGCCTGTTAACATTAAACTAGTAAACTTTTTTTTATCAAATTTTCTAATTAGTTCCTAATCCCCATATCAACTGTTGGTTTTTACATGTGTCGGTGGTTGACTGTTCCAAGATGTCACACTCACAATAAACTGGAATGTCCATGATGGGGAGATCAGGGTTTGAATCCCAGTCAGGTGTACCAAGGGTGGTTTTCCACAAAAACACAGATACACAGGAATAATACCTTATTTCACAATTCATACTAATTAAAAAAGAAAAAATTCTTTTGTTACAGTATAGTGTGTCAATTTTCTTCTTTTTATTATCACATAGGCTAATTAAGAAGATGGCAAATCAAATAATACAGGTTTTAAAAAGTTTGATAATTTTGAATAACTAGCCAAAATTAAACTAGGTAAAATCCCAAAATAAACGTAAATATTGACCATTTTTTTGTGTTGACCTATTTTCTTTGTAATATAAAGTTGACCTATGCTTATTTCTGATGTATAAAATCATTACCTTGTACACAAATTTTAAATGATTTTAGATCAATATTAATTACAGTTTTAATTCATTTTCCCAATATTAATCAAAATTTTAATTTATTTAGGCACAGAAGGTTAGGTTAAGTTTTCCAGGTAAGAACTGTTACCATACACATTAATTAATGTTATTAAAATTACTTATTTCCCACCAAAATAGCATTTACGACATTTTAATATATTTATATTTGGAGCCCCCTCCCACTTTCCAGTTGTGATCTAAATGTGTAATTGTTTACTTTGAGTTACTTATTTAGAAGACCTTAAAGATTTTTTAAACAATATTTAAGAATAATTGTTACTCAATGGCAAGAATTATGTTTGCTATGATTAGGGCTAAAATGTGGTCAATTTAGACCATTTTTGCATTCTTATAAGTAAATAAGTTTATTTTGGAAAATAATATGGCTGGCCAATATCCTATTTTTTAGGTGGGTTATTGTGTTGTATTTTGTTAAAAAAAATTATTTTTATATATGTTGTATTAATTGATTTGATGTATTATTTTGGTTGTAAATTAAACAGAGTATTGATATTTTTGTTAGAAAAAAAATTCTATGAGTAATTTGTATGCATGTGTATAACCTCAAACAGGTAGCAAGAAGAGGTGTTAAAAACTGTTGGTTTAAGATAACATCCATCCAATGAGTGTATTTGATGCCTACTGACCTGGAGAGATAAGGTCCTTTATCTTGTTCTTAGTCTTCTCCTCCACCCACTGGTTAATTACACCAGCAGAAACCACATTGTCAGCAAAGTTGAGCGCCTGAGCCTCTGACAAGAAACTTTTCTTGACCAGTGCTTGAAAATCCTCCTTGATGACATAATTCTGCTGCGTGAACACTTTGTTGGCTATCTCCAGGGTAAGGTTGCTGGTGCTCTATGAGAGAGAGAGAAAAAGGGTAGGATATATTTTTTTCTTTCTTCAATGTTGTTGGCTCCTTGAATCACAAGCCATAAAACCCAATAACAGCAATGTTCAGTGTACATCCTATCTATAAGATGTAAAGTGGTCAGGGTTTTAGGCCCTTAGCTCTCAACCATTTCAGTTATAAAATTATATTAGTTTTTCCTTAGTTTACATATTAATACATTCAAGATACTGAGAGTACTAAACTGATAAATACATTGTTCTTTTCAATTCATCTAGGCCTAATTTAATTCTCTTTATTACTATCAAATGGTAAATTATAAGAAAGTGTGGGGTTTTATGGTAATTATAAGCTATGTAAATCATAACCAAAGTTGTAAGCAATATATGTTTCAAATTTCAATTCATTCACATTTTCAGGCCTTTAAACTTATAATCTAATAGTTTTTCATTATTTGAAGTCTTTGTTGGAATATTAGAGTCATCCAAATTTATTACTTTTACTTTTCATTTTAAGCATCGTGCAATGTATTAATAGCTGAACCCGGAAGCCGGGAGATGCACCTGTTTCTTGCATGTGCAGTTTTTCAGGGGAGGTTTTGGCGCGGACTCCTGGCCAATCAGTGCCTCTAGTTTAGCGTCTGTTTTTGACCTTATGTGGAAGGAAAGCATCATACGTGGCACTGGCCGGCTAGCACGCAAATAGTAAAGACCTGTACTCACTATTAACTTATCATAACAGGTAGAGATAGTCTCGAGATGGGAGAAAGTAAAGGTAGACCAGGTGGCTAAATAATTATCTTTAGCCATGTCATAACTAGTTCATGTTTCTAAATTAAATATCCTTGGTACTAAAATGTAAATGATTTGTTAAAATAAACTTCAAATTCAAATGCTATGCTAAACAATATCTTTTTTTATTGGCTGTGTACCTCTACCCCCACCATTATTTATATAACCCCGAGATGCTCTACCGAAACAACTAACTGCCGTGGACGACCACGTAAGAAGAAGATGAGAAGGTGAGGCTGGTGATCAAATCAGCTGACCGGAGACGGCCGACTGGGTACAAAGAGAAGTGGTGGTAAGTGACAGCTAGCAGAAAGCTCTTTATTAGAAACATTGGCTCAAAATAACTAATGTAAATCTATTTGAAGATAATTATTATTTTATTAGTAGTACTATATTAACAATAATTATTTCTGATATAGTTGAAATTAGTTACTGTCAGCCAATGTTTGCAACAAAGAAACTTCTGCTAGCTTACTACTTACCACTTCTATTACTATAGATAGGGTATATTAAGGTCAGGGTCTATAAGTTTTTTTAGACATTTGTACGAATTATATTTATAGCCAGACTTTGCAACATCAAGTGGAAAACAAAGAGAGCCAACATCATTTATAGAAAAGTTACATTATATGACAAGATAATTTTTCTACTGTAAGTGTTATTTATTGAGTAAAGTAAGTACTGTTATTTATTAAGTATTATTATTATTATTATTAGCACCGCATTTTACTATCCGTTCGGGTTGTATGCACTTATGCTAATGTGTAATGGTAAGGTGATTGTGAGATGAAATGGAGGACCTACAGTTTAACGTGGAGTCCGAACCACGGTGGAGGCCTGGCATTCTCCACATTCACAAGATGTGATTAATACAAGTCTTATCAGAGGTGAGGGAAGGATTTGGCAATCAGATAAATCTGTGCCGGGACCGAGGATCGAACCCCAGACCGCCAGCACAGAAGTCTGACACCTTACCTCTAGATCCCCCAGGTCACCCTATTTATTAAGTAAAAATATTAAAATACTGGAGCTATAAATATGGGAGAACTAAGTAGTTTAAACTAATTATATCCTAATTGATAAGCTGCCAAGTGAAGTTTAAATCTTGTGTTGTCAAAAATGAATGCCATCTAAATTAATAAATTTAAACAAGCCCCTTAGGGCATTCAGGCAAGATACACCTTTCATAAATAAGCTACCATCTTAAGGGATCTAAAACAATTACATTTTCATGATATTTTTAAGGACACAATACCCCACCTTGAAGGACGACAACAGATGACGGAAACCATCTAGTGCAAGGTTCTGCTCAGCCGGGAGGGAGATTCCTGTAGCTATCTGCTCGGCAGTTTCCCCCCGTGCACCAAAGTAAGCCATTGCAAGAACTACTTCCAGACTCATGGGTGACACAATAATGTTGCCTGATTTAGCCTTGGCCAGGATCTGCAAAAAATTTCATACAACAGTTCTAGACGCTATATGAAGTGTTTTTTTTATGGCAACGTTACCTCCTAATTGCCGGAGAATAGAACAAATTCTAAATATTATACACTTCTAGAAGCTCTCTAATGTGTTTATATGGTAACATAGTCCCCTAACTGCCGGGGGCTAGGAAAAGTCTATATATTAAAACACTTCTAGAGGTTCTCTAAAGTGCTTTGTATGGTAACACAGCCCCCTGATTTGTACTTTTACCTTAGTTTTGATAATGTTTGAACCATAAATAAAGCTATATATATTTTGTTTATAAGATTTGGGGGGGGAGGGGTTGAAACCCCCCCCCCCTCTCGATGCCATCTTCAGAACAAACACACACACACGCATGCTAGTTTTGATTTGTTTATACCCAATTAACTACAAAGATTTTATTAATTAATTAGTAACCAACCAATGACAGAATGGGGAAAAGTAATAATTTAATGTGACAGTTAAGAGTAAAATTTGCATTTATACTTTGAAATTTTAAAATATGTATGCAAGATCATTTTCTCCCTGAATATGCATTTATATGCACTATCAAACACTGGTCAAATGTTTCTAATAAGGTATGATTTATAAAGTATATCATTTCCGCATACCTTTAGATATGTAAAAAAGAACATGCATTTTGCATACAAATCTGTACTATTATTATTGTTATTATTTTTATGTGTTTTGTTGTTCAACAGATTCATTCTTCTGGTTAGTGAACTTAGACCGCCAATGCGCCATGTCCTCTGCCACATACTTGAGCTCCCAGAATTTCTTCTTTCCTTCAAGGCATCCAATATTTGAATCCTCCTCCTACCTAAGCTTCTCTTTCCCTCAACCTTTCATTCTATGATGTTGTGAAGAAGACACTTCCTGTTAAAGAGGTGTCATGTACTGAAGAATCATTTCCAAAATGCTTCTCTTCTCACCCATTCTACTTAGGACTGTCATTTAGCATCCTGTCTGCCCACCTGATTTTCTCAAGTCTTCTCTAACACAACATTTCAAAGCTCTCTAAGTATTTCTTATTCATCTTCCTAAAAGTCCATGTTTCTAGTATATACATTGTGATGGTCCAAATGTAACATTTCATCAGTTTCTTCCTCAGTTCCAAATTCAACTTGCTTGTCAGTAGTAACAACTTCTTGTTGAAAACATCCTTGGCCATGGCGATCCTCAGCCTAATTACCTTGGTGCAGTGGACATCCTTTGTCAGCAGACTTCCCAAGTACAGTAGGCTTTCGACTATTTGGCCCCTCGTAATAGCCGGCCAGGGCCCCAATGTAATTACACTACTGTATTATACTACAGTAATTTGGACCCACAAATTGAGTGTATGAAGCTGTTGATTTTAATATTGTACAGTAGGCCTACTTTTCAATCGTAAGTGCCTTAACAAGATGAGCATATTCTCACAATACACACATATGACTTTAGCTGTGTGAGCTGCACACGCATATCTTTGCATGTCTTTACATGAAAAGTATGACTATAATATGATACATTCACAATGTTCAGTTAGCAAAAGATCTAATGCAATCGGGTTGTTTGCACGCTGTTCAGTTTTTATTTGTCTCTTCTAGTTATGTTTTATGATCAGTTGTGAAATTATTTTAACTGTAACATAATTTTGTTTGAAAGTTAAATATGAGTGAAAAACAAAAGAAAGTGGTGACAATGGAGAAAAACTTAGTGCTATGAAAAGGCTGGATTCTGGAGACAGTTTTCATACATTGTGGGTGTTGATTGCAAATAAAAAGATTCACCCTCAAGATGCAGCTTATCCTGCTTTTTTGCTATCCGGACTGGCCCACTGCCACATAAGGCTGCTTAGTCACAAACCTACTGTACTTTAACTGCTGTATGTTTTCCAACTCCTGGTTTTCAATTTTTATATTAAGTGGATTTTCATTTTTTGAGATCACTTTTGACTTCTCAATGTTACTTTCCAGGTCATATCTTCTTTCTATCTCCTCCAGACAGTTCACCATTTCCTGCAACTCTTCTTTATTTCTGGCCAGCAATGCTAGATTATCTGCATATTAATCACACGTCTGCTTATCCTGAAATTGCCACATCTTTCTAGGATATCTCTGACTAGCCACTTTTCATACAAATTGAACAGACTGGGTGACAAACAGCATCCCTGCATCACTCCTCTTCTTATTTCTATGCTGTTGCTCTCTCCATCATTCAGCCCCACCTTCACTCGCTGTCCCAGGTACAGGTTTGCAATCAATCATATGTCCCTACAGTTTATGCCGATCTTCCTATATTTATATTACAATTTTTACTATATTGTCTCAATTTCAACCTCTTTGATAATCCAGAGCTAATTTTAAATTAACACAATCATCAAGTATGGAATTATTTTAATACCTACCTTATAAAGAGAGAATGTAAAGTCGATGTTGCCCTTGACCGTCTCTTGGACAGCCCTCGGGTCCACAGTGACAGTTTGTTGTGCTCCAGACATCCCGAATATTATTATTGCCAAAAATAGGACCACAACTGAAACAGAAAGCGTGCTCTAATTAGATGGAGAATATCACACATTTATTTGGTCAAAATAATAATGGATATAGCTAGTATTGATGGAATATAAATGTGATATACTATAGAGCACCGAGTCATATTTACACTAGTATATTTAAGTGAGATGGCATAGAAGGCCTACTATACCTTTAAATAAGTATGGTCCAACGCGCATGGTCCGTTTTTTACCAAACCACCCATCTCAAATTGATTTGAAATAAATATTAGAAAAGGGAATAAATCACAATCTGTATATATACAAAGCATGTCAGTTGCAGATAATATGAATTGATGTACTATAAAAATATAATAAAATAATTTTAACAGGAAGCCAGCTAAAATTTTATTTATTTATTATTTTATTTAGCTTACTACCCATTCGAGTAGTAAGCCTAAGTACTAATTACGCTTATGGGCTAGGAATTGGGAAGGTTGAATACAGAGGAAGTGAGCCTGCATTTGAGTGGAGGGAGAGTGAAAAACCATCCCCTAGTTCACCAGAGCAAGATTCGAACCTCGCTCTCCCTGTCCTCAGAAGTCTAGCTCAACACAAAAACAGTGTGTTAGCTAACAACGCTAACAACGCCACCGAGGTGGGTGAACTGAAATTGTTATCTGATTTGGTTCTTGTTATGGTTCTTCCAATATATTTTTCAAGGTTCCAGTTCTGATTCTGGTCAGAGAAAAATAAAAGTTCCTGTTCTTTTCGGATCTTATACAAGTTCCAGTTACTGTTCAGTTTCTTTTATTTCAGGTTAATAGTTATTTTACCACTGTAAAATTTGTAAATAAAAACATTAAGGAATTTACAGCAAATTATAAGTTATTTATATAAAAAATACAACTTATTTTTTCATTAAGGCCTATTAGAAAAGGAAATGATTTTATATAATTTTGTCTACCACATCTCAAATAAATAATAAAAAGGGTTAAATATTTTCCAAATAGTTTAATCTCATCTTTAAACTAATCCTTAAAAACACATATTTTTATTATTTCTATTTCCAATTGAAAACAAGTAAATTAACTTACTAGGCCTGCCGGTAGGCCTACCTAATGATAGTTTGATACATCCAAATAAGCTAGTTACCAGTAAAAATATAAAACTGCTATTAAGATTTTGGTTGATTTTCTTTTAAATAAAATAAAGGTTACTAAAATAATGTAATGGCAATATTCTCAGTTTTAATTTAAACCCTTTTAATTTGATATATTAGTACTTTCTTGAAGTCCTTAATTTGTACACAAATCAAAATAAGTAATAAATTAGTTTGCAGGGTTACAATATATATTTTTGTAAAATTTACATTAAAAACTCTCTTAATTTGAACCTTGATACAAAAAATGTCTATGCCATATTTAAATAATTTGTTATCAAACAAACAAAAAATCACTTTTATACTATACACAACAAAACCATTATCAAGATTACATCTTACTTGATAAATAATTTCTTCATGTTTAGCTTCAGAATACAAACTTTATTTTTGCAGCCGCGTCTTACTACCTGTTCAAGTTACATGCTAATTAATTAATTACACTACCTAATGCATAAAGTATGATAAAAGTTTAATTAAGAGGAAATTCATTCTAATTTGCATGAAGGGAGAGTGAAAAACCATATTTGTAAAAAAAAAACCTTGGTAAACCCGACCAGGATTCAAAGATCCCTTTTATAATCCACTTATAACATAGATACCGTTGTCTTATCTTAGGAAAAAGAATCCTGAGAAAAGGAAGTATCTTTAAAATAATATTAAATTAAAGAAAGGCAGGCATAAAACAATTATTTAAACAAATTATAATACATTTTAACCTATAAAGAATACAGATAGGTAGTGTGACTCCAATTCTGGCTCTAGTTCTCAAGAAATTTATTTTAAATGTTTCTGTCCTGGTTCTTTAAGAATGACTTAGTTTCTGGTTCGACTCCTTGGTTTTAATAGCTATTAATTGTAACTGTAGTATACTTTTATCCTACCAAAATCCTAATATTAATTATTCTTATCCTTTCAATAGCCTTTAAAATAGGCGGTTTCAAAGTCAGTAAAAAAAAAAAAGTTTGTGTAATGTGTCTGCAGGAATACTTGAAGCTGTAAAAGAGATGGTTTAGCAGAGAGGTAGGAGCCTGGGAAAAATTGCTCCATTTCTGGTGGGATCACAGTACTTAGGTTATAGCCAAGGGCGCTGATATGGGTTTTCCAAATGGGGAGGAGGGGGGAGATTTGAGCCCCATCTGTTGGGGGTGTGACATCCTCCTCCTCTTCCTAGAGAAATCATTTCAAGAATTTAACCTTTTGGAAGGGAATTTGAGAGTATTTGAAAATAATTTTGAGCTAATTATATTTTTTTAAAGAGCTCATTTTCACGCAAATAAAATGTAGTTGTAGCTGAACCCATTGAAAAGAAAGATTTTTTTCACAAGTTTACTGACAAGAACAAAATGAAAAAGCTGTTGAAGGAATAGGAGGAAATCTACAATTTATCATTTTTATCTGTTAACTTGGCTAGTGATGATTCAAAGTTGTTAATAGCAAATTATATCCAAATCGCAATTATAGTTTTATTTTTTCATGAAAATAAACACAAAAAAGTAAATATTGCAGTGATAAGGTGGGCTGGTGCCCCATTTATGAGCACCCATAGTTATGGCTTCAAAATTACTCTTTAAGTAGTTATGATTAAAGGAAGGTGCAAAATATAAATAGTAAATTTTAAGAAGTAGATTAATCACATTATACTCCTAACTACGATACTCGAGTTATCTTTGGCTATCCAACTTGCGGTAATGGTGGGACTATTACTATTACAATAATATAACATGAAGGTTTGGGAAAGATGAAACATAAGAGAAACATACAAGTTCAACACATCAGTTTATTCAAATTTAAACGAATTAATAGAATTGCATAAGGTTTTAATATGTCTTAGATTAAACAGTCCTGTGCTTATATATAGAAATTAAATTAGTTACCATAGACGTACACATCCCAACTGGGAACTAGGAATCAACACAAGTAAAGTTGAGTCTATTGTCAAGAGCAGTAACTCTTCAAACTAGTACTAAAGTACATTCTGCTACGTAGGAGCATCCACTTCAACAAGGCGGCAAAGTAAATAGAAAACAAATATTAATTAAAAGTCAGACAACAATATAAGATATATGTCCAACCTCGCGACTAATAGACAGACTAGAAAAACATATATTAAATATAGTTAAAATAATAGTTAACAATATCAAGCTCTGGTAAGTCCTAATTTAAAGAGTTACTAAAATGGTAGTTAAATGAGCTAGCTAGCAAGAGTTAACTCCATTGAAAGTTATGAAACACAAAAGATTAATCTCCTAGAAGAGGAACTATCATTTTACAAATAGAAAATGGTGTGCTACCAGGAATCTAGGCTGTAAAGATACTATAGCCGGTCTATTCCTGATTAGTACTGCCTGGACATTCAATAGTATGGTTATACTTCAAACCAATCTTGGGCACATAATAATTATTGCAAACAATATATGTATTAACTTATACAAACGACGCCTCAAGAGGGCCGGATACTAAGCACTATCCCTAAGGGCCTCTACTATGAGCTTGCGCTCCCCCAGGTTGCGTACCGTAAAAAAGTACACTAAAAAGAAAAAATAGGGACTGCTATTTGTCACAAACCTAATTAGGTCATTGAACAAAGCATTGGATAACCTGATTTCCACCATTAAGTGATCCTAAACATGGTCATACTGTTTAGGGAGTCATTATTATTCCCTATAAAACTATGTCTTAAGGACTTAGAAAAATTATTATTATTATTATTATTATTAGCACCGCGTCTTACTACCCGTTCTAGTTATACGCACTTACGCTAATGTGTAATGGTAGGGTGATTGTGAGATGAAATGAAGGACCTAAGTTTAACGTGGAATCCGAACCACGGTGGAGGCCTGGCATTCCCCACATTCACAAGATGTCTTGTCAGAGGTGAAGGAAGAGTTTGGTAATCAGATAAATTTTTGCCGGGACCGAGGATTGAACCCCGGCCACCAGCATAGAAGTCTGACACCTTACCCCTAGACTGCCAGATCACCTCCGACTTAGAAAAAGAAGTCAGACAGACTGACATAGTAAATAAAGTTGTATGGACCAAGTTACATAGAGCATTAAGCTCATAATTCAAAACTATGTATTACAGGCATAGAAAAACAAGTCAGAAACACCGACATTTAATACTATATATTATGGACATAGAAAATGAGTAATAACCCTAACTATCAAAACTATGTCTTATGAGTATAAAAAAGTCAGACACTCAAGACACAAAATACAATGTCATATGGAGATTGAAACGAAACAATAAGACTATGATTGAAAACTATGCCTTGTGGGCATAGAAAAACAAGTCATACATTCTGACACAAAAAATTATGTCTTATGGACATAGTTAAAGAAGAGTACTACAACTAACTCCGATTCTGTCAAATATTCACTGTCTCAGACGAGGCTTCATCTGCGTCAAGGTGGAAAGACCGACTCCTCACACATCGTAGTTACCAGTAGCTTATTCGCAGATTTAGATTAACGTTGAATGTTCTTTCGTCAAAATGATAAAATAGAATACAAAATGTCAAGCGAGGAATGACTGTTGTATAGTACAAAACTGACGTATTCAAGGAGTGTCTTCACCCGGACAACAGTGGGGGAGGTAATTTGTGGAATTACGCTGAATGAAAACTAGCACTCTAAGATTGCATGGCGAGCAGAGATAAAAAGTTCAGCCATTTCATCGAAGTGGGGTCTGCTAGTGAGATGTCGTTCTGCTGATATGTTCTAGTTACATGAAGTGTACCCACAATTGCATGGAGGGTGAGTGGAAAACCATTTTGGAAAAATGACCCTCAGTAGACCTGACCAAGATTTGAACCTGAATCTCCCCGCCATTAGCAGTTTAATCTAGTGTGAAAGTACTAGAACCTTAGACCATGTGGCCACAGACAGCAGTTAAGCTGCAATGTTAATAGATTGTATTATGATATAGGCTATATAGATATTTAGTTGTGCAATTTTAATTATATGTTCAAGTGTTACCCTGTAACGCAGGCGAGTTTGGTTTTCAACTAAGTTTATTTGTGCCAGTAATAAAAACAATTCAATAACTTTAATTTTAGTTTCAATAAATTATTCGTATCTTTGCGAGAGTAATGATAGTATTAAATTATTATCAATAGGTATTTTTGTATTTACAAAAAAAAGGCCTATATTATGAATAGGCTTTTAGGCACCATCCTTACTTTTCTCATTTTGTTTGTGAGGTTAAGTAATGAAACCCTAAAACACTTAAAAGTTCTGAATGTTAAAAACAAAAGTAGAAATCATGGAAAAACTTCCATGAAAACGGTTCAAAATAAAACACTATACAGTGATGAAAGTTGACCATTTAAAAGGTAAATTGGTTGAACATGAATACGTTTTACTACATATCCATCCTCACTAACTTTCTTCACACTTTCCTAGACTTGCATACTCCCTTCTCTTCAACAACACCCATATACACCAGTCATGCATGCTCTTTTATTCTCAAAACTCTTTACCCTTAAGTTTATATTTTTACACATTTGTCTACAACATTTAGCCACGTCTTACATGGCCTACATTTTCCTTTTGATCATACACACTCTGCCTTCATATATTTGCTGTCACTCGATCCACACATATCCTCTCCACATGCCTAAACCAATGAATGATATATTGGATTTCCTTTCAAATCACACTCTTTAAGTTAGCACCCATTCATTAATGATTCTGTCCATACAAGTTTTTCCAGAACCATTTTTTAGATGTTTCTTTCCAACTGCATTCACCTTGAATTGGTTAAATGTATTTTTATTTCTATTACCTGAATATTCCTTCATTAGACAACTAACGCAATGTCACTATTCAACCTTGTTAGATGTTTAAAACAAAATAAGTAATTTAAACTCTTTATATAAACATTACGTGACAAACACACCTCAACAATGTCTGAACTGTCAAATTCTTTGGATGACTCACCGTCAAAAATCGAAGCAAGTTCCACTGTCCCAACTAATTTTATAAATATGGCTCTCTAAAGGTCAATTTCAAAGGAAAAGAATTCCCAATTTGTAATGATATCATGTATACTATAAATGCAAGACTGCAAACACCACAAATTAGCACTGGTTGAACAAAAACAGGATAACTTTTAACCTATTAAAAATAAACTCCCACCCGGTAACGCCCACAATAACCTAAACCTAGCGGTAGCGAATCTCGTTGTAGTGACCATGAGCATGAGATAAATCAGAGTGCGCGCGCATGATACAATAGTTGTAACGCTACCAGCGGATTAATATTAAATCAGGCCCAATTATTTTATAATACCGTAATACTATTTACCTTTAAATTATTTTTTAAATCCATTCCTGTTTCCTGCCTATGGCCTACGCCAGTTTTTTATTCAAGCTATATACTATTTTCCACTACCTGTTTGCTAGTCCTGTAATAGCTTCCTTTGCCTTGTAATATAACTTATGGCTGGTGTCGGATGGGGCCCCCTGGGGACTGGGAGGCGCACTCGGATCGCGCCACTTGCTCGCGACACGGGTGGCGGGATCCGCATTTATAATAATCGTATGAAGAAACATTCCATGTTTCTGGACGCTGTTGACTTTCATAAATGAAGGCTTCAATGTCAAGCTCCGTTGCAAAGTGGACACTTCCTATCGTGTCGTGCAACAGACGAATGAAAAACAACAGGGTGACTAAAGTGTGAGTTGTTATATTCTAAACAATCCTGGAGGCTACTTAGCACATACTACAACGTGATAACTTATAACAGATAATGACATTTTTTTACTTTTGCAACACTTAATCAATGCACCCAATACATCAGAGAAATATAGCTATTGATGAACATATTGTGTTTTTACCTGTGCGGCTTTGGGTTTATACAAATAATCCTTAACATTAAAA